>MCJB01030343.1:63710-76401 GCA_002018475.1 Nicotiana obtusifolia
ACATTTGCATAGCATGAGGCCAACCAGTCCATTCCCATTATCACGTCGAAATCAACCATTGCTAACTCAAGTAAATTCGTCGAGGTTTGACGACTACAAATCATCACGGTGCAACCTCTATATACCCTCCTAACAACCACAGAATCTCCTATTAGAGTAGATACCGCAAATGGTTTACTTATTAATTCAGGTTCGACGCCAAACTTATCAGCCACAAGGGGTGTAACATATGATAATGTAGATCCCGAATAAATCAACGCATATACATCATAGGAAAATACAGACAGTATACCTGTAACAACATCCGGAGACGACTCGAGATCCTGCCGACCTGCTAGAGCATAAATTCGATTTTGAGTACCACTCGGACTCGGCACTGCGCCCCTACCCCTACCACGACCTGTCGACTACTGGAAACCCCGTGCTGGAGGTCGAACTGATGAGGAAGAACCAAACACAGATCCAGCCGGCTGCACCATTACATCACCTCCCCTATTAGGACAATCCCGCCTTATATGGCCAGGCTGTCCACAAGAATAGCATATATCGGAACCTTGACGACATAGTCCAAAATGAGCCTTGCCGCATTGATCACAACGTGGTGTTAGGGGCCTCATCTGACTAGTATCCTTGTGATGTTGTGAGTCTGATGCCCGCGAACTCTGACCTGGACCCAAATAGGTAAGTCGATCATATCGAGGTCTCTGAAATTGTGGAGGGGCACTAGCTAAAGGTGGCGCCGAACCCTTCGAAGGCTGGGGCCTGACACTACTTCTGAAGTCACTAGAATACCCTGCAAATCTTGTCCTCTTATGCTGGCTCCTATCCTGCTTCCTATCTGCCCTCTGCTGGCGCTTACGATCCTCTAGGGTATGGGCATAAGCCTGAATACGGGAAATATCCATGCCCTCTATCAAGGAGGCTGTCGTGCACTCATTTATCAGATGTGGTCCCAATCCGTTCACGAACAAATGAACCCTATCACTCATCACGGCCACCATATGGGGAGCATATCTTGCTAAAGAATCAAACTGCATATTGTACTCTCGCACACTCATGTTACCTTGTCTAAGTTTCAAGAATTTATCAGCCCTGGCTCGTCATACCTCAACTGGCAGGTAGTGACGAAGAAATGCCTTAGAAAATTCCTTCCACACAGGTGGGGAAGCATTCAGACCCCTGGATCTTTCCCAACTATCATACCAGAAAACTGCTAAATCCCGTAACCGATAACAAGCCAACTCTACTGCCTCCGCATCACTAGCATGCATAACCCGCAGTGTGCGATGAATCTGATCAATAAAATCTGCAGGTCCTCCTTGGGGTCTGACCCGGTAAACACTGGAGGATCTAGATTAATAAAATCACGAACTCTGGCACTAGCCGGTCTATCAGCAGCACCGGTATTTTGCCTCTGAGTCTGAGAAGCTACCAAGCTAGTCAACAACTGTACCGCAGTCCGCAAGTCCTGGTCTGTAGTACCAGATAGAGAAACTGGAGATGCTGGTTGGCTTCTAATGTCCTCTGGGGAAGGCAGAGTAGATGAGGTCCGAGACGGCATCTCACTCCGAGGCTCACTTTGGCTTTCTCTAGCTTGGGGCACCTGATTGGTACCCTCTCCCGCATCTGTACCAAGCCGTCTACTAGTTGTTTGCTTCCTAGTCGAAGGCATTGCTGTAGGAAAACAAGGCGAATGTTAGGGACGAACACTTATGACTCAACTCTATGCACGATCTAGATTTAGGAAGAAGGTAACAACCCTAAATGTCAGGCAGCCTCCTAGGACAGACCTGCTTTGATACCAAGTTTGTCACGACCTAGGCCGGAGGGTCGCGACGGGCACCCGGACCCTACTCGCCGAGTGCCGGCGTACCTTTCATCAAACCTCTCTTATTGTGTATAAGGATCGACGAGGCTAGTATAAAAAAGCAAACAATAATCATAATCAGCTTGAACTTTCCGATAATGACATGTACATACATATATAATATGGCCAACAAGGCTGCAATGCAAAACTATACAGCAAAATACATTTGCCGACAAGGCAATCTCACTATACATAAGTCAACCCCTTGTCTATGAGCCTCTACAAGAGCATAAGTGATGCAACCTGTTTCGGAACAGGGCTCCGACATGCCCACAATGCCTATAACAAAATGCATACCAATGACCACGGCAAGTCCGAAGGAGGGATCTCGCCAATATTCGCTGAACTGGGCAGCCTACTGTGGTGGGGGAGCCTCGTCTATATGTCTGTCCGGACCTGCAGCATGACATGCAGCGTCCACAAATAAACGGACGTCAGTACGGATAAGGTACTAAGTACGTAAGACAGGAAACATAATATAAGAATGGAAATATGCGTCGAGATAGGAAACATACAACCTGTACCATCTGAGTGCCTCTGAGGCGACTAACATGAAATGGCCGATATGCATATGCATATACTTATATCCTTTGGCAAATCATCATCATCATATATATATATATATATATACACGCCTCTATGGGCCTTATCATCATCATATACATACGTCTCTGTGGGCCTCATCATCATCATACCCAACTGATCAGTGGTTGCACAATAGATGTCGTACCCGGCCGACTATAACGTGGCTCGGTAGAGTAAAATAGCTGTCGACTATGTATAGTAGCACAATAGGTGCCATAGCCGGCCGACTATAGCACGGCTCGGTAGAGTAAAATAGATAATGCATGCTGGACTCGTAGGAATCACACTTTATGAACCTTTCAAAATAACGTAAGGTCGAAGAAACAACACACATCAATCCTCTCATAAGAGGGGAAACAATATAAGCACTCCTAGCTTCTAAGAGTAGAGCATCTTTGGGGGCTCGTTCATTGCATTATTTATAATCAGAGTCGTGCAAAAGAAAGAAAGGGACGGTCTCACATACCTGGTATATACTGCACCAATCTCAAGCCATGCAACTGTCACAACTCCTTAGTCTACAAGGAAAGAACAATTCTATTATTATACTTTAAGCGTTATAGCTATTATTAACCACAACCCCTAAATTTATATGGTGTTTCTCTACACCCTTCTTCCATCAAAACTCCACAAAAATAATAGTAAAACATGCAACCCAACAGCAACCCAAAACAACTACAACCCAATCCACTACTAGTAAATAATTTGAACCCACGACTTTCGATCACCATCCCGTGAGTTCTTGCGTGTATAGAACGAATTTCCAAGAATTCCCAGGAGAAAGAATGTATGAAATATAGCAGTAACTTACCTTACTTTTTGGGTAACTCAGCCCTCTTTCTTGGTTCTTCAACCTCTAGGTTTTACTCCTAATTAGGGCTTGAAGGAGAGGGAAATTGATTAGGGCTTGTGTGGGATTTTTGGGGAAGAGGTCGCTGGGGGTTCTATTTGGTTTTTGGGGTTTGAATAAGGGTGAAGTAACTGGGTTTATACCCCTTTTAAAGTCCCCTCCTGACCGACCTTGGGAACTTTTGATCTTGTCCTTTAATTTGGCAAATAAGTGATGCACGTGCCTGTCGCCCACCAGTCTGCGATCGCATTTACGTCGCAGAACCAACATGCGGTTCGCATTCTGGACACAGATCTCAGCCCAGAAATCTGTCTCATTCTGCGACATAGGAGGTCTAATTTGCGGTCCGCATTTTGGAAATGCGACCGCATACTGAACGCATTCCTGACGTAGATTTCTACCCAGAAATCTATTTCAGTGTGCGATACATTAGGTACGATATGCGATTCGCATTTTAGAAATGCGACTGCACTTATGACCGCATTTCTGGCATTGATCTTTGTCCAGAAATCTGCCTTGGTCTACAATTTCAGCGTAAGAAAATGCAGCTCGCGTGAGGGTTTTGCGGTAGCATACCGAGCTTTGCGAAGTCTTTTGCTCTTTTCTTGACTTTTTGAACTCTTTTCCGGTTCTTAGGCCCTTATATGTAGACTATCTTACGGCGCAATCTAACGTACGCAATTATGGGTTATAACACCTCCCAAACGACTGCCAGAACCAAAGAAACCATTTCTGATGTGGTCGACCTCGAAAGATCTGCTGCTAACGTGGTTATTGATGAACCGGCTCTTGAACCTCCCTTGAAGATTTTCATTCCTGGGGGTTGTTCGATCGCTGACGACTTCAAGGTCGAGAAGCCCTCTTCGGTGCAGGGTTGGGGTGAGGAGGCATTAAGATATATTTTCTCGATCACCAAAGATGATCTCCCCTTATTCCGAAAGGACTGCAACTCGGCCGAAAAGGACATAGTGGTCCCGACTCTGAGGAGGCCATTACCACCCACATTGAGGGATACCTAAGTGTCTACACTTATCCCTTATGCTGGGCCCGATGGATCCGATCATTATAGACTTCTGTAAGAGGTACGAGGTATGTCTCGGCCAAATCCGCCCATCGTTATGGAGGATCGTAATCCTCCTTCGATTTTTTGTGAACAAGATCGACTCCTGCCGGTTCACTGTAGATCATCTGCTCCGCCTGTACAGTCCCCGAATCTTCCTAGGAGGACTATAAAGCTCGTGCCCCGGGCTAGTAAGGCCCCATTTTGTCAAGCATCAATTAAGACTGGGATCGAGGTTGGCAGGAACGTTTTGCCCGGGTGAGGACCTCGGACTTGATTCCGGCTGAATCCAGGCTATTTCCCCAGAAGTGGAATGCATCACGTAAGTACAACTTCTCTTTGAATTTTGATTTCATGCTCATCTTCCTTTTTCCTCATTGGTGTTTGTGGTGGAGTAGCTATCGCTCAAGTCCCGAATGGCATTCCTCGGTTAAAGGAATGGATCGAAGGCATTGTCTTACAGATGTCCTATTCCGAATGCTCGTGGCACAAACTTTCGAAGGGACATTGGGAGGCCCTTTCTCATGGTAAGATCTTTTTCCCAAATAGGTTGTGCTAGGCTTCTTCTTCTAGCACCATGTTCTTATTATATTTTCTTTACTTCTCTTTTGCAGGTTTGCCTAAGACCATCGTGCTTAGGCCCCCGGTTGGGGACGAGGACTTAATTGCCGATTCTTCTGCTTCGGGACAGCCCGGAGCCACAGCAGGGGAGAAGGAAAGGAAAAGGGCCCCGACTTCCCCGAGCTCGGAGAAAAAGAAAATGAGAAGGAGGCTGGTTCGTTAGTCAAATGAAACCTCCAGCTCCCGAGTGCTTGACTCGGAATCACTCCTCCGGCTTAGAGTCGAGCTCGAGGAGGATGAAATCTTTGTGGCCCACGAGCCGTCTGTCCTCGAGGAACGGGTGGCAATCGAAGGGGAAATGATGGAAGCTAATCACCCTCAAGTTCGCGAGGCTGATGGCAAAGTGAGGGCCGAGAACTCTAGAGACGCCGGCTCTGCCCCGCCTGGCACTATAGATATTTCGGGATCACCTTCATTCACAGAATCAATGTTCGATGAAGCCCGAATAACGAAGGAGCGATCCCACGAGGGAGTCCATGGAGCGGACAATCCCCTCCGAGGCTTTCTTGATGATGTAGACTTATCCGCCTTGGAGGATTTCATAGGATTGGGTGACTTAGAGGTGCCAAGGAAAAGTCCACCCTCGGAGGTCGGCAGGTCGAGCTTGAGCCCGAGAGTGATCAATCGGTTCCACGCTTCGAGCACGGATCCTGGTCAGAAACGTTCTATCGTTATCACCGTTTCGGAGGACGCCCGGATTCTTTCCGCCCCCATAGGGATAGCTAGTTACCTTCGATGCCTGGTAATCGATGAAGACCAGGCAAAAATGAATGAGGTAGGTGCGCCATGCCTATTCAACAAAGCACAACAGACGCTGAATCGGGTAAGGTGTTACCAAACTTTTTTATTTTTCAGCTTTAGTTCTTGATAATTCTAATATCTCTTCTCATATTTGCAGGCCTCGGTGCTCCACCATGAAATCTTCCTTCGGTACCGGGATGAGTTGAGCCAACTCGAGGCCGAAGTTAAACAGCTTGCTAAGAAGAGAGGCATGTATAAGTTTCTCAGTGAGCAACGTGAAGGGGAAGTCAAGAGCCTTCGCCCCTAGTTGGATGCGGCTCAGAAAGAACACGCCGACCTAGTAGAACAGGTAAAAATCTTTGAATTTAGTGATGATGAGCTAGACACGACATCTAACGGTCAGAATCCACAGGTCTAGCAGAAGGTTAATCGGGTCGACCAGCTCCAGGCTTAGATGGATGAGTTAAAGGCCATGTGAAGAGTGAAAGGGCAAGATGGACTGATTGATCGGAAAAGGAGACTGCCCGGGAGCAGCTGGCCTCGCGAAGGCCCAACTTCGATCGCTGAAGGAAAAAGCTGAAACCCGATCCCAAAAAATTGAAGACCTCCAGTCTCAATTGGGCTCCGTTGTTGCCGCACGGGATACCATTTCCAAGGAGCTTGAAGCAGCCAAGTCAGTGGCGAAAATAATCAGGGACGACGTTGAAGTGATGGTGGCCCAATACAAAGCTGATATTGAGGCAGCCCAGGAATGCCTGGAGGGCATTGTCGAATATGTGAGGTGGTAGTCCCGGAGGAGGCTCTCGAACAAGTTCATGCCCGGGGATTCGATTTATCGGCCGGGATCAAAAATGTTAAGAGGCTTGAGACCGAGGACGAGAAGTTGGCCTACCCCGAGGATGAGGAAGATTCCGAGAGTTCAGGCGGATCCGAGGACGACGAAGACCCCGATGGCCCTGGTGATGAGGCGAGCTTCAGCGAAGATCAGGCTTCTTAGGTGCCTTGTAGATTTTTCTTCACTTTTGTACTTTTTTATTTTTTGTTGAGGCCGTTTGGCCTTTGTAAAGATTTATGTATAGATACAAGGCTCTTTTTTCCTTTCGACAATTTCCAAGTTTGTTCTTTTTTTCTTTTTTCTTTACGATTGCAAAGATGCTGAATGCCTTAGCACGTAATAATTAGGTCTTGTTCAAAGGTTCGAACAATGCTCGTTCTCGATATTATTTTGTTTAAGACTCGTGGGGGTTTGATATGACTAGAAGCTTTCCCAGAAGTGTTTACTTAGAATTTTTTAGATTATAATTTTGCCGAGGGTAGCCTCTGAACTGATTTAGAAATTTTGAAGGCCTTATGTTTTGGTTACGGATCTCGGACGTCTCCGAGCCGTTCTAGGACGATTGTAGCCTTTTAAGTTCAGGTGTTGCCCAATGGGCTTATTACCTCGAGTCATCCGGGCTTGCCCGGGACAACAGTCCCTGAAGGGGATGGCCGCAGCTTTTGAAGTTCGGGCGCTGCCTAATAGGTTTTGTGCCTCCGGGCTTCCTAGCCCGAGCTGTCTAGACTTGCCCATGACGACAGTCCCCGAACGGGGGTGATCTCTTGGATTCAGAAAGAGGTGGCCTTTGGGCCGTATGTCCTTAAGGAATAAAATAAAATAGTTTTTAAGAGACAAAATATGTATCTGCAAGGTAGAAACTTTCTTTTATTTTTGTGCAACATACAAGATTGAAAATGTTTACAAGCTTCATGTTATGGCTTAAGTGGTCTATGTGGGCATGGTTCATTTCACAGTTTGGCCCTTACATCAAATCCTATCCACCAAGTTAAAACTTATTTGAGCACGAAGTTTTCTTCCTTGCTAGAATCATTACTCGAGGGTGATGGCCCCCAGTATTTTAGGCCGATCTTAGAGAGGGCTCGGATACTGTTGATGCGAACCTTGACTCCAGTTCATAGTCAGTCTTCAATTCTAAGTTAGCACGATCCACTATTGCCTCGTTAAAAACCTTGTCGGAAAACCCATTTGGGACAAAACCAGTTCAAGGAAAAACGAGTGTAACGCGTGCTTTCAGGCCTAATAGTTGCATCATTCCTCGGCCGTTACCTGCAAGCGTTAGTCCAATTTGTAATATATTTAAAAAAGAGTAATGAATGGGGTAGTACCTTAGCAGGAATATCGTTTTAAGTTGGTTATATTCTAGTTGTTTAATAGCCGCTCACCATTCACCATTTCGTGTTTGTATGATCCTTTGCCGGTGATCTCGATAATTCGATATGGACCTTCCCAATTCGGTCCCAACATTCCTTCTTTCGGGTTCCGGGTGCTCAGTGTCACCTTTCTAAACACCAAATCCCCAACATTGAAGTGTCGAAGGTTGGCTCTCCGATTGTAATATCTTTTGATCCATTGCTTTTGGGCGGCCAACCAAACGAGGGCTGCCTCGCGCCTTTCGTTTTATAGTTCTGGGTTAGTACTCATGGCATCGTCGTTTGACTCTTCGGTCGCATATCGAAACCTGAGACATGGTTCTCCTACTTTGACCAATATAAGAGCTTGGGCACCGTAGACCAACGAGAATGGGGGGGCCCCAGTACTGGATTTTGAGCTCGTACGATATGCCCATAGGACTTTAGGCAAGATTTCCTTCCATTTTCCTTTGGCGTTGGTCAACCTCTTTTTGAGGTTTTGGAGTACGGTTTTGTTCGTGGAATCTGCTTGCCCGTTTCCTCCAGGGTGATAGGGTGTTTATAGGATTCTTTTGATATTATGGTCCTTGAAAAACTTGCTCACTTTGCTGCCGATGAACTGCTTCCCATTGTCGCACATGATCTTGACCGGCATTCCAAATCGGCATATTATATGGTCCCATATGAAATCAATAACTTCCTTCTCCCTGACTTTCTCAAATTCCTGGGCTTCCACCCACTTAGAAAAATAACCAGTCATAAATAAGATAAATTGAACATTATCGGGCGCCAAAGCAGGGGACCAACGATGTTCATTTCCCATTTCATGAACGGCCAAGGTGACAAGACCGAATGCAGTAGTTCCCCAGGCTGGTGGATCATTGGAGCATGCCTGTGGCATTCGTCGCATTTTCGCACGAACTCCTTTTCATCTTTTTCCACGTCGATCCAGTAGTAGCCGCCTCTGATTATCTTCCGAACCAACGACTCGGCACCCGAATGATTCCCGTAGGTGCCCTCTTGGAACTTCCCTCAAAACATACTCGGTGTCTCTCGGTCATTGACATATGGCAAGTGGGCCATCTAATGTTCTTCTGAATAGGGTACCGTCTTCGGACAAGCTGAACCGGGCCGCCTTCATACACAGAGCTCTCAATTCTTTAGGATCGGAGGGAAGTTTTTCGGTCTTCAGGTAATCCACATATTTGTTTCTCTAGTCCCAGGTTAATCTTGTCGAGTTTATCTCAGCATGACCTTCCTCCACTACCAATTTCATGAGTTGTACGGCCATTCTCGAGTTGAATTCATCGTTTTCGATCGGCGATCATAAGTTAGAAAGAGCATCGACCTCGCTATTTTGATCCCGAGGTACATGTTGTAAAGTCCATTCCTTGAACCGATGTAACGTCACCTGTAGCTTATCCAGGTATCTTCGCATTCGTTCCTCTTTGACTTCAAACGTTCCATTGACTTGGTTCACCACGAGGAGGGAACCGCACTTAGCTCCGATCACCTCGGCCCCCAGGCTTTTGGCCAGTTCAAAACCTGCAATCATGGCCTCATACTCAGCCTCGTTATTAGTCAATTTTACAGCTCTAATAGATTGCCTAACTACATTACCCGCCGGTGGCTTCAACACAATGCCAAGCCTGGACCCTTTTGCTTTCGAGGCACCGTCCGTAAAGAAGGCCCAGATTCCGGAAGAGGTCCCCGAGTTCAACAACAACTCCTTCTCAAACTCAGGAATTAGGGCCGGTGTGAAGTCGGCCATGAAGTCCGCCAAAATTTGAGATTTTATGGCGGTTTGGGGTCGATATCCGATATCTTACCCGCTGATCACCACGGCCCATTTGGCCAATCGTCCTGAGAGCTCGGGTTTATGCATTATGTTTCTTAATGGGTAAGTAGTCACAACACATATGGGAGCGCTTAGTAAAGCGAGCGCCAATTTTTCTAGGTGAGGATACCTAGTGTCGGCCTCTCCTAGAGTTCTGCTAACATAATAGATAGGAAATTGCGTACATTCTTCTTCTCGAACCAGGACTCTACTTACCGCTACCTCGGATACCGCTAAGTACAGGTACAATTGTTCATCTGCCTTTGGAGTATGAAGCAAATGTGGGCTCGAGAGGTACCGCTTGAGTTCTTCCAAGGCTTGATGGCACTCTAGGGTCTAGAGAATTTATTCTTCTTCTTCAACAGTGAGGAGAACCGATGGCTCTTGTCGGAGGACCTTGAGATGAATCGACCCAAAGCGGTTATGCGCCCGTTTAACCTTTGAACAGCCTTGACATTGTCCACAATGGTGATTTTCTCGATGGCCTTGATCTTATCGGGATTAATATCGATTCGTTGGTTGGACACCATGAATCCGAGGAATTTCCCGGACCCGACTCCTAATGCACATTTCTCTGGGTTCAGCTTCTATTATATTTCTTCAATATGTTGAAGATTTCCTGCAAATGTTTCAAATGGTCCTCTGCTCGCAGGGACTTAACTAACATATTGTCAATGTAAACCTCCATTGATTTTCCTATTTGCTCTTCGAACATCCGATTTACTAGGCATTGATAAGTGGCACCAGTGTTTTTAAGTCCGAATGGTATTACGTTATAGAAGTAGGTATCGTATTTAGTGATGAAGGACGTTTTTTCATGATCGTCGGGGTCCATCCGAATTTGGTTGTACCCCGAGTAGGCATCGAGAAAACTGAGGATCTCGTTGCCTTCCATTGCATCGATCATGTGATCGATGTTTGGCAGAGGGAAAGAGTCCTTGGGGCATGCCTTGTTTAAGTCTTTATAGTCTCACACATTCTTAATTTATTCCCCTTTTTAGGGACTACTACTACGTTTGCTAACCAATCTGGGTACTTAACCTCACGGATGGACCCTTTTTAAGGAGTTTAGATACCTCGTCCTTGATGAATGCATGCTTGACTTCGGACTGAGACCTCCTTTTATGGTTGACTGGATGGAACTTCAGATCTAGGCTCAGCTTCTGAGTAGTTATCTCAGATAGAATCCCTGTCATATCGAGGTGGGACCAAGCGAAACAATCTATGTTAGCTATAAGGAATTGAATGAGTTTTTTCCTAAGCTCGGGACTTAACCCCGTGCCCAAGTATACCTTACGATCGAGCAGGTGTTCGATCAATATGACTTGCTCCAGTTCTTCGAACGTTGATTTGGTGGCGTCAGAATCATCGAGGACTATGAAAGACCTGGGAACTCCGTAGTCGTCGTCCCCACCCGTCCCCTGCTTCTTCGGTTCGATCGAAGTTGGCGTCGGTAATTTCTATTTGATTTCCTTTCTGGCAACCATACTTATACCCTTCGATGTTGAAAGTGCAGATACCGGGATAACCTCGTCAACCGCGAACATCTCCTTTGCGGCCGGTTGTTCTCCATAAATTGTTTTAATCCCTCCTGGCATCGAGAATTTCAGCACCTGGTGCAGCGTCAAGGGTACTGCCCTCATGTTGTGAATCCATGTTCTCCTCAACAGAGAATTGTACCTCATGTCTCCTTCGATCACGTAGAACTTTTTTTCCTGAATGGTTATGGTGGTGTTCACCGGTAATGTTATCTCCCCTTTAGTGGTCTCACATGCCATGTTGAATTCATTTAAAAATCTGACTGCAGACCTAGTTGTTCCACGACCCTCGATCTAATGCTATTGGCCGAGCTACCTGGATCAATTAACACATGCTTAACTCGAGATTTCTTTATGAGTACAGATATTACCAGTGCATCGTTGTGGGGCTGCACGATGCCTTCAGCGTCCTCGTCATTGAAAGACAAGGTTCCTTCTGGTACGTAATCTCGAGTCCGTTATTCCCTCGTGATGGATACTTTGGTGCGCTTTAACATCGTTCCGAACATCGACCCCACCAATAATCACGTGAATGACGTGCTGAGGCTCCTCCTGCTCGATCTGCTTACTAGAATCTCTATTCCTGAAATGGTTTTTGGCTCCATCGCTCAGGAACTCCCGGAGATGTCCGTTGTTGAACAACCTAGCAACCTCCCCTCTCAATTGTCGGCAATCTTCTGTTCTATGGCCGTGAGTGCCATGATATTTACACATTAAGTTAGGATCCCTTTGGGCTCGATAAGACTGTAGAGGTCGAGGCCACTTGTTGTCTCTGATGCATCCGATGGCAGATATAATGGCAGCAACATCGACGTTGAAGTTGTACTTCGATAACCTCGACGCTTCCTTAGGCCCGATGGGAACTATTTTTGCTCATGAGTCCTCGGTTATTTGACCTCGATCGCTTCTCCTTTCACTCCTCACAAGGTTTCATCCAAACCTGTTACCCTTATGATCACCGTTGTACGGTTGATACCGTTCTCTACTTGACCTTGGTTCACGGTCAATGTCTCTTTTAGATCTGTCACTACCTCGGTCGGGATAAACAGACCCGGAAGGGGTCCCAAGCTAATCATCTTCGACCCTAATTTTTTATTGATACCGATTATGCACATTGGCCAAGTTACAGTCGGATATTCTACCAGATTTTTCTTCAACTGCTACGAATGACTTAGAGCATTGAGTCCTTGGGTGAAGACCTGAACGGCCCAATCGTCCGCCATCTGCGGCAGGTCCATCCATTCCATTTGAAACCTTGACACGAACTCCCTGAGCATCTCGTTATCTCTTTTCTTTACCTTGAAAAGGTCCGACTTCCTGGTCTCAACCTTGATGGCTCCGACGTGCGCTTTTACAAAAGCATCTACAAGCATAGCAAATGAGTCAATAAAATTTGTGGGGGGGG
>MCJB01030343.1:77841-119813 GCA_002018475.1 Nicotiana obtusifolia
GGGGGGGGGGGGGAGTCGCCGCTAGCATAGGGTGCTTGTACTCTATCTTCGGGGGACACGTGTCTCATACAGGACTTCTCCTGGAAATAAGAAAATTAGGTGGCATTTATTTCGAAAACTGATGAAATCTTTTTTCTGGAAAATGGAAATACTCTCGGTTAAGTTTAAAGACCGGACCGATCCTAAAGAGTAAAGACAAGGAATGATAAAAATAGTAGTATGTCACATCAACGAACAGATCTTTAAGAATGTTCCATTGTTCCTAAATCTGAGGCCGGAGATTCATTCCCTTGATTCACAATGATGAGCTTTCTTTTTTTACTTTACTAATGTAAATTAGTGTACTGCTTTTGTCTCAATTTGGCAACACATTTTACTTTATAAATTCAAATTTTTTAATTTGAATCGTGCATTTAGACATAAAATTTTTTTAATTTTTCAAAGTAAAAATTACATATTTAAAGACTACGTAAAAAGTATTACAAGTGACAATAATTTTATATATATATATATATATATATATATATATATAAATTATAGTCAAAAACTAATTCGTTTGGTTTTTGAAATTCGAACATTGTTACATAAATTGGGACAGAAGAAGTATGTGGATACAAGAAGTATATATATAAGATTGTTTTATGGCTTCTTAAAGCTATCAATTAATATTTATATAGAGAATTACTTGCAATTATTTTTTAAGTAATATAATAATATATACATATTTTTACACCACCAATATGTAGAGCTTATATTGTATTAGATGTAGGCACCCGTGCTCTACACGGGCCCGAAAGCATACTGGGGCCGTACTTGGGCTGAGAGCATAACGGGGCCGTGCTTATTTCTATATACATCAATAGCTATGTGTTATTTACATTCAATAGCTGTGAGCTTTACCTCAAATCCTGAGAAGACCATCTCTCATGTTTGTGAATTTTTACTTGCTTACTTATTAGAGCCTGATTAATAAATTGCAGCTCAGTTGGACGGCCAAGTATTTAGTAGAGGCACACACAACTCTTAAGAATATTTGATCTTGTAACCGTGATCTTTTCTATTGCTTCAAAAAAACCAAATCAGTGAAGTCAATTGTCTTCTAAAAAATGCATATGAATTTTTTTTGTTATAAAGGAGCAAAGCTTGACAAAAAAATGCAGCATCCTTTTAACTCTACTGGTGCTCATCGCATTTCACGATCCCAATTTTACCTCTATAGGATGTCGAGATGACACCTAATCTCTCAGACTAGGTAAGTCTAACAATTTGCGGAATAACTGAATAATATATGAACTCAAATCTCAACACATGATATATAAATAGAAACTGCGATTTAAATAATTACAACTCCCAAAACCCGATAGAAATAAATCACAAGCTTCTAAGAGAAAGTAGTAAGTGTCTCTATACATCAAAGACTAAAGAGAATAAGGGAAACAACATAATAAGGATAGAGGGGGACTCCGACGTATGCGGACACTGGCAGATATACCTTGAAGTCTCCACGTACAATACAACTCATTAGTATCTGGCCTGATAGGAAGAACCTGGATATGCACAAAAAAATATGCAAAAGTGTAGTATGAGTACACCACAACGGTATTTAGTAAGTGCCAAGCCTGACCTCGGTAGAGTAGTGACGAGGTCAGGTCAGGGCCCTACAAGTTTAAAAGAAAAGCAAGGCAGAAGATATAATAATATTTTGAAATGATTGAGAATTTAAACAACGAGAAATTTCAAAAAATAACAGCACAGCAAATAGAGGTAAACAACATAGACGCTCCCGAGGTACCACCTCGTAGTCCCAAATGTAAATAACAACAGGGGGATATCCCGAGGTACCGCCTCGTAGTCCCAAAAGTAAATATGCACAAAAGGATGATATCCGGAGGTACCGCCTCGTCGTCCCAAAAGTAAATATGCACAAAAGGATGATCTCCTGAGGTACCGCCTTGTAGTCCCAAAAGTAAATATGCATGACAGGGGGATCTCCCGAGGTACTGCCTCGTAGTCCCAAAAGTAAATATGCACAGAAGGGGGATCTCCCGGGTATCGCCTCGTAGTCCCAGAAGTAAATATGCAACTCATAAATTATGGAATCACGAATTTATGGCAAGGAATCCTACAGTTAAAGACCGAATACAATAATCAAGGAAACAGGTAATTCAACTAAGCATGTTGCACGAATTTCAAGTAAAGGTTAAGACACGTAGACATGCGATACTAGGCTAAACATGACAGCTACACATGGTAAGGCAACTTGGTTAAGGAATTTAAAAGAAGTCTACTTAGCAAGAACCGAAATTTTCCACAATTTAGCCCATGTACGCACTCGTCACCTCGCGTAGACGGGGCACACATATCACAAATTGTTTCGACAGTACAAAATCCTCAAGGATTTCCCCCACACAAGGTTAGACAAGTCACTTACCTCAAATCTCGCTCAATCAATCGATAAGGATGTCTTTACCTCGATTTTTCCGACTCCGAATGGCCCAAATCCTGCCAAAAGCAATTACATGTCATGAATACAACTACAAGAAACGAATTTAAATTATAATCTACGACTTTAGCAAAGAATAGAAAAATCGCCCCAAAAGTCGACCAGGGTCCACGTCTCAGAATCGGGTAAAAGTCACAAAATACGAATACCCATTCGATATCGAGTTCACCCATACCAAAATTACGAAAATCCGACACCAAGTCGCAATACAAATTCCCAAATTAAACTCTCCAAATCCCTAGCCTCAAACTCCCAAATTCCACCTTAAACACACAAATCCGACCCTGCATCCTCAATACCCCCATCATCCCCAACAGTAACAGCTCTGGCATCACCGTGCTGAACCGTGTCCTAAAACACAAGACGAACTTAGTCGATACCTATCAAATCAAGTCCGATTGACCTCAAATTTCGCACACAAGTCATAATTGACATTACGGACCTACTCCAACTTACGAAATCGTAATCCGACCCCGATATCAAAAAGATCCACTCCTGGTCCAACTTTCCAAAATTAAGCCAATTTTCCAACTTTTGCCAGCTGACGCTAAGATAACCTACGGACCTCCAATTCAACATTCGAACACGCTCCTAAGACCAAAATCATCCTACGGAGCTATAGGAACCATCAAAAATATATTCTGTAGTTGTCTTCACACAATTCAAACAATGTCAAAAATTAAGGTGATGGGACACCATGTATAAATAAAGTCATTGACAAAATTGATGTGGTTGGACTCATGGTTAGATGGGCTTTCGGGTTTTGTGACTTTTATTTGGTTTTGAGACATGGGCCTGGGGCCGGCTTTTGAGTCGATTTTAGACTTTTGATTAATATCTTAGTATTTTCTCATGGAGTTGATTCCTTTAGCCCGTATTGATTATATCGCATTGTTTACGACAAGATTCGAGGCATTCGGAGGTCGTTTTGCGAGGCGAGGGTGTGTTGGAGTAGAGATTTGCTCGGATTGAGGAAAGTAACAGTTTTAAATTTAGTTTTAAGGGTATGAAACCCCGAATTATGTGTCATGTGATTGGTTTTGAGGTGATGCACATGTTAGGTGATGGGCGTGTGGGCGTGCATCGTAGGAATTGGGACTTGGTCCGTTCCATGGAATTGCATAGATGATTAACCGGTTGATATCTGTAAATTATCCATGTGATATGGTAATTGAGTTGCAAACCCTGTTAGAAATCCTGTTTAGGCCATGTGTTAGTACTGAACGGGCCCTCAGAGGTCGTGTACGTCTTAATCTATCTGCTTACTTGATGTGTTGTACTCAGTCTCAATTTTACTTGCATATCATATCTCAGTCTCCTTCGTTCCTTGTTGATACATTACAACATTTGTGTTTGGGCTGATTTTCATGATCTTTGAGAGCCCGAGAGACTAGAGAGGTTGGTGACTGAGTTGGGGCCCGAGTGTTGAGCTGTGAGTGATATATCTATATATGTAGATCAGGTTGCATGTCGCAACGAGCCTTAGGGTTGTATATATGTGGATCGGATTGCATGCCGCAACGAGCCTTATAGCTATATCTATTAATGGGGTCGGGCTGCACGCTGCAACATGTTTCATTGATTTATGCCATGATAGGCTTGATATAGCGCTTGGGTTGAAGGAGCTCCTCCGGAGTCTGTACAACCTTCAGTGAGCATAGGTACCTACTGAGTGCGAGTGCCGAGTGCCGAGTGCTAAGCAAATGGGAGGGCTGAGTGACTGTGGCCCTGAGAGGATGCATTTGATTTCATTATTGTTGCACTTAGCTGCCATGTATCACTGTCTTGAAATTTCTGAAAGATATTACACTCTGTTCAGTTGAACTTGACATGAAATTACTGTTTTGATTTTAATTGTTGAACTTGAAAGTATGCCTATCTTCTTATGTTAAAATCACTGTAATTGAACTATAACTGTGAAGCTCGTCACTACTTTCAGCTCTTTATTTAGTCTTGTTGCTTACTGAGTTGGTTGTACTCACGCTACACCCTGCAATTCATATGTAGATCAAGGTGTTTTTGACACGGTGGGTATTGATTTCCGCGCACAGTTGATCTTTGAGAGATTTCGAGGTAGCTGCCGGCATTTTGCAAACCTTGTCTCTCCTTCCCTATCTTTCCACTTATTGTATTTAGTTTCAGACTATATTAGACAATATTTTTTCCAGACTTGTGATGTATAGATGCTCATGTACTCAGTGACACCCCAATATTGAAGATTTCCGTGTTGGGTTTTGGATTTTCTATCCTGATTATGAGGAGTTTTATTATTTAAACTGTTTTAAACTCATTTTCTGTTCAGTGTTGAAGTTATTTCATAAATGTCAGTTTGCCTAGTACCACGATAGGCGTCATCACGACAGGATAAGATTTTGGCTCGTGACATCCCATTTTCATTTACAAGAAAGTAAATCATCCCTAAAAGTACAATAAAAATGATCTCAACTTTCTTAATTAAGCAAAGCACTTCATCACCAAGTGCACTCCATCTGAGTTTTGGTTGCTCGATCGTTACTTAGAAGAACGATTTTCTTAAAGAACCTGCATTTAGTATCTGCGAAAAAATTTATGAGTGCGCTACTTTAAGCATAAAATACGTACTAAATTCAACTACATGAATCCTCATAAATAAAACATAACAGTACACTCCGCACTCTGCCTAAAACATGTAGTTAAACAATATATTCCATTTCTACTTGGAATAGATTCTACATTCATATAGTGGATGTCAATGTATAAGAAGGCAAGTTAAGTAAAAGGTAGGTTTATATCTCTCTCCCTCGATCTCGATTTATCAAAACACGGACTTGCAAGCACCTTAAGGTTAAGATAAAGTAGGTGACAGGAACAGTAAAAGACACTTCTTAGTAGACAACCAACTTTACCAACTAGCCTGCACATCGATTAACATAGCATCTCAAAATTTTGTCAGTTAGTGTAGTGATTCAAGCGGAAGAGTCCGTAATCAAAGTGTGATTCATTTTGGCTCAAGAAATATAAATATGTTAAAAAAAATTGTGTACCATTTTGTATGTCACGATCCAATTCTCCTATAGGTCGTGATGGCGCCCAACATTACCGCTAGGCAAGCCAATAGTAAATTAAACTATATTATTTCCCTTTTAATAAGTTTTTAGCTGATTAAATTCCATTAACTGAAAGGTTAACAAACCACAAATTTGTAAATAAATAGACGAAAGCAGCTGAGAGCAATCATAACAATAGAATAACCCAAAGCTATATATCTGCTAGTGTGTGTGCCAAGATCTGGTGGCACAAGTGTATGTGCACTAATAGATTATACAAAACTCTAGCTACTGTCTGAAATGTAAATAAACAGAAATAAATGCAATGGATAGATTCTAGGTGCTGCAGAACGGCTCAGGATGCAGCTCATAACTAGGCCTCGGGATATCAGGGATGCGCGCTGGTATTACTGCCAGATGCACCTGCCTCAGATCCTGCACGATTAGTGCAGAAGTATAGCGTGAGTATAGAAACAACATGTACCCAGTAAGTATCAAGTCTAAGTAGTAACGAGGGGTCGACATCGACACTTACTATGGGCTATCAATAGCAGTACAACAGTTCTAAATAAGCATGGGTTATATAGGTGATAATAATAATAACTAATTAGCAAGAAGGAAATAAACAATTCTTTCATACATGGAAATTTCCAAATTAATTCAGTCATATATGATTTTGACTTCTCAAGCCATGAAATGATGTCAAATGTATAATTAAACTTCGAGTATTATCATGCACGATTATGTCGAGGTCGTACAGCCCGATCCAGAATAATGTGTACACTGTCGAGGGTCGAGCGGCACGAACCATAGATGCATCTATCTACTACCGAGGCGTTCGGCCTGCTCCACAAGAAGAGAGGATACTTTATAAGCATTTGACTTAAACGTTACTAAAGGCTAATACACAATGTAACACAAATTCCATTAACGGTCTTTCACAATTTTTCTAACAAGTTCTAATATAATTTAGGCACCTTAATTAACAAATAGGGTGCAAATATTTCAAATAACTCATGATTTGGGTCCTAAAACTACCCGGACATAAGCATAATTAGTAGCTACGCACGGAATCTCGTCACCTCGTACGTACATATCCCCCATAATTAGAAGCAAACGTTAATTCAAATCACCTATGGGGTAAATTCCCTCTTACAAGGTTAGACAAGAGATTTACCTCGTCTCAAACCTCATGTTCCGGCCTCAAATTCCCTCTAAAGCCTCAACTCGGCGCCAAACAAATCTGAAACTAATCAAATATTGCATAAATCAATCAATATATATTCAAAAGTTCATACTCTAACTATTATAGTGATTACCCAACCTCAATTGAAGGATTCCTAAAATTCATCCCCGGGCCCACGTGCCTGGATTCTGAAAACTTTTGAAGAAAGTTGTTACCCATAACCTCACGAACTCAAATATATAATTTTCACTCCATTCCATAACCATTTTCGTGGATAAATACCAGTTTATCAAAATCTAGGTTTTTCATCTAAACCCATGATTCATAATTTTACATGTTAAAACCCCTAATCTATGTATTTTACTTACATTGTATAGAAAGTACTTACCTCAAAGTGCTAGGTGAAAACCCCCCTCCAAGAGCTCTAAAATCGCCTAAGAGATGAAGAAAAATGAGCCAAAATAGACTATGTCCCGCATTAAATAAACTATTCTGCCTCTAGCGATTTTCGCACCCGCGGAAGGTTGACCGCTTTTGCGGAAAAATCATGGAAGATGCGGCCCTTGCCCACTTGGCCTACTTCCGCATCTGCGGACCACTGGCCCACTTTTGGGGGTCTGCTCTTGCGAAGCGCGTGCCGCTCCTGCGGCTTTCGTTGCCTCTACGGTTTCCTCCATCGCACCTGCGCGTTCGCAGGTGCGTACACTCACCCGCATTTGCGGTTCTTGGCTGATCCTGCTGGGCAGTTTCTGCAGCTGCTGGCTCACTTCTGCGAGCTCGCACCTGCAGCTGGCCCTCCGCAAGTGCGATTGCACTAGAAGCTGGATGGTTCAGCTGCTCACCCAAGGTCAAACGACCTCCGCGCATCATCCGAATGGCATCTGGGGCCCCCGAGGCTCCGTCCAAACATACCAATTGGCTTGGAATCATAAAACGGACTCGCTCGCACCATTGGAAAGCGGAAAGCAACATTAAAACTAAGAATCGCAACCCAATATCAATAGGATCAACTTATGAACTTCAAATTCTTTCAACTTACTCCGAACGCGCTTGAAAACTACTTAAACTACTCGAAATGACACTAAATTTTTGCGTGCAAGTCTTAAATCACCATTTGAAACTATTCTCAGGCTCAGAATCTCAAACGGACCTCGATAACACTAAAACCTACTCGAAACCAAATTTAAAGAACTTTTAAACCTTCAATAAGCAAACTTTCAACATTAAGTGCTGAACTGCTCCCGGGTCATCCAAAATCCGATCGAACATACGCCTCAGTCCAGATTCATCATACGAACCTGTTGGAACCGTCAAATCCCGATTCCAATGACATTTTCTCAAAATGTTGACCAAAGTCAAACTAAGCGTTTTAAAAGCCAACTAAGGAACTAAACATTCCGATTTCAAACCCAAACTCTTCCAATTCCCGAACTAAATATCCCCGCAAGTCATAAAATAGTAAAAGCACATACAGGGAGTCTTATTTAGGGGAATAAGGACCTAGGAAGCAAAACAACCGGTTGGGTCGTTACATTATATATAGCACGGTTATTCACCGCGCTATATTTGAACTCAAAAAGGGTGGGATGTATAGCGCATTTATACAAGGCGCTATAGTATAGCGCAATGAATACATGCGCTATACATACATAAAAGCGCGGGCCTCCATCTTCCCCGACCAGAACCAGTGCCCTCCCCCATTCCCCCCATTCTAGCGGTAGTCCCCCCTCCATTTTTAAAGAAAAAAAACTTAGTGGAACCCCACCGTCCCACAAAAAGTATATCTTCTTGGTATTATAGCAAGCTTACACCGGATCTAAGGCGTTATCGCATAGTGGATTGCTTGTTTCGTCCCCCAAATCATCAAATCCTCACCTTTCAAAAAATTATAAATCTAGGTATTCCGGTTTACTTTTTGTTAAAATTCATGTATAAAAAGTGTGTATTAGTTGTTTTTAACTGTGACCTATGTTTTTTCGTGATTGTTTTGTGATTTAATTAATTTGTTATTTTTTATCCGAATTAGATTAGTGTTGTGGTAAAAAATTAGTAAAAATAGATAAATTGTTATTTTATGAATAATTAATGTTATTAGTTGTTATAAAAAATATTTATTAGTTGCTTTTTTACTGTGGTATATGTATTTTCTGATTTTTTTTGTGATTAAATTAATTTGTTGTTTTTTATCCGGAGTAGTCTATTTATGTGCTAATAGATTAGTAAAATTGATTAATTGTTAATTTATGAATAATTAATGTTATTTATGTGACTTTATTGTTATTTAGTGCCCTTTAGTGTTATGTTGTGCCTGTACCGTAATTGTAATCTAGTGCCCTTTAGCATAGTTGAAACACCCAAAAATATTTGAAACAAAGATGATAGTTGAAACACAAACTCTCTTGAATGTTAGTCAATAAATGTAAGAAAATAACATTAAAAATAACAACATTTGTCAAAAAAAGTATCTTTATATGAATACATATTAATTATATCATGTATAATTATAAAATAATAAACTAACATATAAAATAAGAAATAAATATAGAAAGTAATAAACTAACATATAAAATGATAAACTAACATACAAAATAATAAACTAAGACATAAAATAATAAACAAACATATAAAATAATAAACTAATATACACACACACACACACACACACACACACACATATATATATATATATATATATATATATATATATATATATATATATATATATAATAAGAAACTAACATATAAAATCATAGTATAATAATCAAGGATTTTATCCGAACTCTCAAGAAAGTAGTTTTAGCCTGATCATAGTATAATAATAAAGGTTTTAATCTATTAATACACCATATATACCCACATACTAGCTTACAACATGTAACATAGAAAATTAAAATTGCATCCAATATTTTTCTTTTTAAACATTAAAAAAGGCAGTTCAGTGCACAAAGCATCCCACATTCATGTAAAATAATAAACTAATATATAAAATAAGAAACAAACATATAAAATAATAAATTAACGTATAAAATAATAAACTAACATATAGAATAATACTAACATGTAAAATAATAACTAATATATAAAATAATAACATAACATATAAAATAATCAATTAACATATAAAATAATAATATAGAAAATTTATCAACTTAAGTAATAATATAGTAAAAATATCGATTAATTATTAATATAAAAGTTATTGCAATATATTTAAAGATGTTAAGCAATCAGAAAGAAAAATACATTAATTAATATTTTTCAATTTACAGACATCGTCATGGAGGTTCCCCTAGTGCATCCCGGACCTGCATGTCGAGAGCTACTGTTACTACAGGGCAACTATAGGTCTTCATACTTCTGGGATGGGCAGTGTTTATCCCATACATTTCACCCCAGATGTATAGACGATATGTGGGAGTTAATTAGGGACCACCCACTCCATCCCCGTATAGTTAGACGCCTTCAGGATACGTGTTTCTACAAGATCATAGAGATCGGCCGGTTGCAATTCGACTGGGCATTAATCACGGTTGTGATAGAGCGATGGCGACCAGAGACGCACACGTTTCATCTACCCATTAGCGAGGCTACCATCATGCTTGAGGACGTGGAGGTTCTCTTCGGGTTGACAGTTGATGGATTACCTGAAGCTTACCCGCATGCTCTTAGGGGCTATAGGGGAGTGCATTACCTGCATATGTTGTAGCAACTCACCAGTTTCTAGCCAGTGGAGGAGACTGCATTGAGTGGGGCGATCCAATTGCAGCTGACGCTCGTCTGGAAGCATCTGGAGATGATGGATGTGGAGATTACAGATGCTTCATTGGCGGAGGATATCAACTGGCACACAAGACTGTTGTTGCTGCTGATGTTTGGTGGTGTACTGTTCCCGAACACTTCGAGAAACCTAATCAGCTTGATACTTTTACATCATCTGAAACGGTTAGATGATTACCTGGTTACAGCTGGGGTGCAACTGTTCTAGGTTACCTATATAGGCAGATGTCCCGGGAATGCGCAGCCAGAGAGACGTTGCCGGATTTTTACCGCTGCTACAGGTGAAAACATAATCAAGTCTTTTCACGATTATAACATACAAAGTCAAAAAAGTACCTTAATCTTCCACAATCTATATTAGGTTTGGGCTTGGGAGCGGTTCCTGCAGTTCTAGCCACCTCTACCACCGATGGCGCCGGATGCACCACCTCCACCATTTCTCCCTTTTTCTTGAAGGTGGGTTGATAGGCGAGGCTACGGACGCGAGTTCGAGGCTAGACATCATCTCCCCTATTACAGGGATTTGTTGGATTTGCTTGAAGGCGCGCAGATACATGTATACTTAAGTTTACTTGGCCTGGCTTTATATCTGTTGCGTTTATTGACGGTTCCTCTGTTTAATTAATAGTTCGTATGGAGGCCATGCAGCGACGCGCTCATGGCTGGTTTGCCTGATTATTGCTCCCGCGGCCGAGCTATGTGGAGCTCTTCCGTCCTAATGATATGTCTCGAAATGTAAAGTGAATAAACAACTAATACAGAAAAATAATAGCAAGAACTAGTATTGAAAATTGACAATAGAAGTAATATAAAAGAAGCAACTAAAGTGCTACAATGATTATGTACGGGCAACAACTTCTTGAACAAATAAGGAGTGACACAACAAGATATATTTTCCACCAAAAACACCTTGCAACATGAAACGAATAGCAAGAATCACAACAAGATACCGCCCCGTGTATAATAAAATCAAAACTGAGGTACCGCCTCGTATAATCAAGAATCACAACCGAGGTACCGCCCCGTATTTGTATTTCTCAATTTCAATCACAATCTTTCCTTATACCGCTGCGTGAGCCTTACATTAGAAAATAGTTTTTCCAAAATAGCTATATGCACTTTAGCCCACCTTATGACACCGCGTGGTTTCACGTAGTTCCCCTAAAAGTAACATGCACATAAGTCCCACCTTATACCGCCGCATGCACATCAACCAAACCTTATACCGCGTCAATATCATATCACAATAACAATTCGCACCACAAGTGCCCATATATCAGAACTTGCCAACAACAACAATATCAATGTTTCCACAACAATAGCCCATGGATCCACCACAACATATACAAGAATATCAACAGCAACAATGGATGAAAAATGCTCAATATGATAGATGTTTCAACAATAACCAACATCACCTCAACATATTAACGACTTTCACAACTTCAACACCAAATAACTCAACAATGAGAGAAATAATGTATAACCACAATATTGATAAGACTAGCTCACAATAAAAGAGATAATATTCAACAATGAGTCTCAAATAATGGAAATCAACAAGTAAAGGGATAACATGAACAATTACATCAAGTAACAAAGATCAATAAGGAAAGAGATAACACGAACAATAACTTCAACAATGATAATTAACAATGAGGAGATAGCATGTAACTATAAAGGAGGCAACAAGTTCAACTAAAGCATGAAAGCAATTTAGCAAGTAGGATGTAGAATTTAGAACATAATATGGCATTTCAATTAAAGCGTGGAAATAGTCTAAGTAGGCTAAATCAGTCAAATACCACGTACAACCCGTGTATCCACCTGACACCTTGTGTACACGGATTTCACTAAGCACAACTGAATCAAACAATACTAATCCTAAGGGGTAGTTCCTCCACACGAAGTTAGGCAAGACACTTACCTCAACTAGGCCAATTCAACACTCGGAAATAGCTTTTCCTTTAAAATCCGCCTCCATCGGCTCATATCTAACCAAAATTGACTCAATATCATCAAACAATGCTAGGGAATTCGATTGCAATAGATAAAGTTAAGATCTTTATACTTTTTCAAAAAAGCCAACAAAAGTCAACCCAGGGCTCGCCCAGTCAAAACCCTGGTCTAATGGTAGATTCGGTATACCCATGACCCCACGAGTTCATATATCTGATTAGTTTCAAAATCCGAGTCCAAATTGACAAAGTTTCACAAACTTCTACTTTGATTCACATGATTTTGATGTTAAAATCTAAGATATGTTGATGGAATATGATTAGAAATAGAGTAGAATCACTTACCCAAGGTTTGTAGGTGAAACTCCCCTCTCCAAATCGCCTCCTACCGAGTTTAGGGTTCAAGAATGTGAGAATGAGTTCAAAACCCCCGACTTTTAGCCCTTATGTTCAGCGGCAGATATCAAAATTGCGAAGAAAGACTCGTAAATACGGCACTGAAGGCTTGGGAAACTCTTCGCAAATGCGAAAAATGGGATTGCATTTGCGACCCCTACTGCCGTCGCAAAAGCGAACCTAGCCCAACCCAGGAGTTCTTCGCAAATGCGACCAAGGCATTGCATTTGCGATACCTGTGATTCCTGCTATGGATGCAAACGCGACCCTGGTGTTCCCAATTGCGACACCAGAGGGCACCAAACATCAGCTGCCATTTTCAGTACAAAACACTTCCACAATGTCTCCGAAACTCATCCGAACCCTCGGGGCTCCAAACCAAGCATTCACACAAGTCTAATATATCATAAAAACTCGCGCGTGATCAAAACACAAAAATAACATCTAAAACTATGAATAGAACACAAAAACGCATGATTTTCAAAGAGATTTCCAAAAACTTCTAGAATTACGACTAAGCGTCTGAAACCTATCAAATCAAATCCAAATGACACCAAATTTTGTAGAAAAGTTCTAAATGCTGACCTATTCCAAGTCCCAAAATCAAATTCCGAGCTCGATAGATAAATTTCAATCTACGGTCAAACTTTCAACTTTAAATTGCCAAATTTCGGCAAATCAACACAACTCAACCTACAGACTTCCAAAATCAAATTCGGGCGTATGCCCAAGTCCGAAATCACGATACGAAGCTATCGCAGTTATAAAAACACTGTTCCGAGGTCGTTTTCACAAAAGTCAAAGTTTGGTCAACATTTTCAATTAAAGCTTCTAAGTCTAGAATCAAATGTTCAAATTAACCCGAAAGCTTTTCGGAATTAAACCAATCAACTCCGCAAGTCATAAAAACAATAAATACATATGTGAAGCAATAAAAGGGGTAATGTGGCGCAATTACACAAAATAACCGAACGGGTCGTTACATTCTTCCCCTCCTAAAACAAACATTCATCCTCGAACGTGCATAGGGACATACCTGAAGTGGTGAATAGATGAGGATAATGACTCCACATGTCATGCTCGGTCTCCCACGTCTCCTCCTCGAGCGAATGACCCCTTCATTAAACCTTCACTGAAGCAATATCCTTTGATCTCAACCTCCGGAACTCCTGGTCCAAGATAGCCACAGGCTCCTCAATGTAAGTCAAGTCCTCATCCAACTAGACTGTACTGAAGCCTAGAACATGAGACCGATCACCGTAATACTTCCGGAGCACAGAAAAATGGAACACTAGATGAACTGCAGATAAACTAGGTGGTACGGCAAGCTTGTAGGCTACCTCTCCAATCTTCTCAAGGATTTCAAAAGGTCTGATATACCTAGGGCTCAACTTGCACTTCTTTTCGAACCTCATCACACCTTTCATGGGTGAAACCCGGGGCAAGACTCGCTCTTTAACCATGAACCCAACATCGCGAACCTTTCGATCCGCATAACTCTTCTGTCTAGATTGGGATGTACGAAGCCGATCCTGGATCATCTTGACCTTCTCCAAAGCATCTCGAACCAGATCCTTGCCTAATAATGTAGCCTTTCCTAGCTCAAACCACCCAACTGGAGAACGACATCGTCTCCCGTATAGAGCCTTATACCGAGCCATCTAGATACTCGACTGGTAGCTGTTGCTGTAGGCGAACCCTACAAGTGGCAATAACTGATCCCAAGCACCCCCGAAATCTGTAACACATGCGCGAAGCATATCCTCCAACATTTGAATTGTGCGCTCGGACTATCCGTCCGTCTAAGGGTGAAATGTTGTACTCAACTCAATCTGTTTGCCTAGCTCACACTGTACAACCTTCCTGAAACGCAAGGTGAACTGCATACCCCAATCAAAGATGATAGATACTGGTATGCCATAAAGTCGGACAATTTTGCGGATGTATACCTGAGCCAGCTGCTCTGATGAATAGGTAGTCACAACCGAAATGAAATGAGCCGACTTGGTCAGCTGTCCACAATCACCCATACTGCATCAAACTTCCTCTGAGTCCGTGGGAGCCCAACAATGAAGTCCATGGTGACATGTTCCCGTTTCCACTCAGGAATCTCAAGCTGCCGAAGCAAACCACCTGTCTGCTGATAATCATTACTTCACCTGCTGACAATTTCGGCACGAGCTACATACTTCACTATGTCTTTCTTCATCCTCCTCCACCAATAGTTCTTCCTCTTATCCTAATACATCTTAGTGGCACCCGGATGGATGGAGTACCGCGAACTGTGGGCCTCCTGAAGAATCAACTCACGTAGACCCTCTATATTGGGACACATAGCCGGCCCTCCATCCATAACGCACCGTCATCCCCAATAGTAACCTCCTTGGCATTGCCATGCTGAACAGTGTCCTTGAGAAAAAGCATATGGGGGTCGTCATACTGACGCTCCCTGATACGGTCATATAGAGAAGACTGAGAAACCACGCAGGCAAGAACTCGATTGGGCTCCGAAACATCCAATCTTACAAACTGGTTGGCTAAGGCCTGAACCTCCAATGCTAAAGGCCCCTATGCTACTGGTAGATATAGTAAGCTACCCAAACTCTCTGCCTTTTGACTCAAGGCATCGACCACCACATTGGCCTTGCTGGGATGATATAGAATGGTGATATCATAGTCCTTAAGTAACTCTAACCATCTCTGTTGCTGCAAGTTAGATCTTTCTGTTTGAACAGATGCTGTAGACTCTGGTGGTCAGTAAAGACCTTACAAGGAACACCGTACAAATAATGCCGCCAGATCTTCAATGCATAAACTATGGCTGCCAACTCCAAATCGTGGACTAGATAATTCTTCTCATGAGTCTTCAGCTGTCGAGATGCGTGGGCAATCACCTTACCATCTTGCATCAACACTGCGCCAAGGCCAACACGTGACACATCACAATACACAGTATAAGACCGCGAGCCCATAGGCAACACCAACAGTAAAGTTGTATTCAAAGCAGTCTTGAGCTTTTGAAAGCTCGCCTCACACTCCTTGGTCCATCTGAAAGGAGCACTCATCTGGGTCAACCTGGCCATAGGTGCAGTAATAGACGAGAAGCCCTCTACGGAACGACGATAATACCCGGCCAAACCAAGGAAACTCCGGATCTCAGTAGCTGAAGACGGTCTAGGCCAACTCTACACCCCCTCAATTTTCTTCGAATCTACCTTGATCCTCTCACTCGACACCACATGACCCAAAACACCACCGAATCAAGTCAGAATTCACATTTTGAGAACTTTGCATATAACTTCTTCTCTCTCAAGGTCTAGAGCACAATCATCAAGTGCTGCTCATGATCTTCACGATTGCAGGAGTACACCAAGAGGTCGTTAATAAACACAATGACGAAAGAATCAAGATAAGGCTAGAATACACTATTCATCAGCTGCATAAATACTGTTGGGGCATTGGTCAGCCCAAATGACATCACGAGGAACTAATAGTGACCATACCGAGTCCTAAAGGCAGTCTACAGAATATTTGGATCCCAAATCTTCAGCTGATGATAACCTGACCGCAAATCAATCTTGGAGAACACTATGACACCCTATAGCAGATCAAATAGGTCATCAATGCGTGGCAATGGATACATGTTCTTCATTGTAATCAACAGACGATAATCAATACACAAGCGCATCGAACCATCCTTCTTCTTCACAAACAAGACTGGAGCACCCCACAGCGACACACTAGGCCGAATGAATCCCTTATCAAGCAACTCTTGCAACGGCTCCTTTAACTCTTTCAGCTCCGCTGGGGCCATACGATATGGGGGAACAGAAATAGGCTGAGTGCCGGGCAACAAGTCAATACCAAAATCGATATCCCTGCCGGGTGGCATGCCTGGAAGATTTGCTGGAAATATATCTGGAAAGTCTCTCACTATTGGAACTGACTCAACGGTAGGAATGTCAGTACTGACATCCAGCACAAAGGCTAGATAAGCATTACACCCATTCTCAATCATCCGCTGAGCCTTTAGAAATGAGATAACCCTGCTAGGGACATAATATAATGCATCCCTCCACTCTAACCGTGGTAAACCTGGTATAGCCAGCGTCACAGTCTTGGCTTGACAATTAAGAATAGAATGATAGGGAGACAACCAGTCCATGCCCAAGATAACATCAAAATCTACCATACTAAGTAACAACAGATCAATCCTGATCTCAAAACCACCAACAACAACTAAACACGAACAATATACACGGTCCACAACAATGTAATCTCCCACAAACGTGGATACATAAACAAGAGAACTCAAGGAATCACGTGATATATCTAAATATGGGGAAAAGTAAGATGACACATATGTATAAGTGGATCCCGAATTAAATAAGACTAATGTATCTCGATGAAAAACTGGAACCATACCTGTAATGACTTGAGTCTGAAGCAACTGCCTATGTCCTACTCGGAAGAGCATAGAATCTAGTCTGGCCTCCCTCTCTAGGGTGACGTCTACCCACCCGTCCCCCACCCCTAGCTGGCTGTGCGGGTGGAGCGGCAGCTAGGGCAACAATCATGGCCTGAAAAGTCTGCGGACCTGACTGAATCCGAAAGCCTGAGTAGTCTGGGAAGGTGCATCCTTCCTGAGTCTGGGGCAGTCTCTGACCATGTGGCAGGTATCACCACACTCAAAGCAAGAGTTCCGAACCAAAGTATGGTTCTTTTGGACTCAAGCGACGTAAATAAGTAATAAGAAAACTAGGTACCATTTTATATATAGCGCAGTTATTCACCGCGCTATACCTTAGCGGCACGTTTGTCCGTTAAGGTATAGCACGGTAGATAACCGTGCTATATTTGAATTAAAAAAAAAAGGCGGGCTGTATAGCGCACATATAGGACGCGCTATAGTATAACGCAGCGAATACATGCGCTATACATACATAAAAATGCGGGCCTCCATCTTCCCCGACCAGAAACCATTGCCCTCCCCCTTTCCCCATTCCAGCGGTCCCCCCTCCATTTTTAAAGAAAAAAACCTCAGTGGAGCCCACTCGTCCCACATAAGGTGTATCTTCTCGGTATTGCAGCAAGCTAACACCGGATCTAAGGCGTTATCACGTTGGGATTGCTCGTTTCGGCCCCCAAATCACCAAATTTTCACTTTTTAAAAAAAATTTAAATCGAGGTATTCCGACTTACTTTTTGTTAAAACTCATGTATAAAAAATGCATATTAGTTATTTTTTTACTGTGATCTATGCTTTTACGTGATAGTTTTGTGATTTAATTAATTTGTTATTTTTTATTCGGATTAGATTATTGTTGTGGTAAAATTAGTAAAATAGATAAATTATTATTTTATGAATAATTATTGTTATTAGTTGCTGTAAAAAATGTTTGTTAGTTTTTTTCACTATGGTATATGTATTTTCGTGATTTTTTTGTGATTAAATTAATTTGTTATTTTTTATCCGGATTAGATTATTAATGTGCTAAAAGATTAGTAAAATATATAAATTGTTATTTTATGATAATTAATGTTATTTAGATTTTATTGTTGTAGATATATTAATATGTGACTTTATTATTGTTTAATGCCCTTTAGTGTTATGTTGTGCCCGTATTGTAATGTAGTGTCCGTAGTTGTAATCTAGTTCCCTTTAGCGTAGTAAAATGTAGTGCCCTTTAGCGTAATATCTTTGTAGTTATTGAAATTAATAATTTAATTATCTGTTAATCCCAAAAATCTCTGAAAAAAAGATGATAGTTTAATCACAAACTCTCTCGAATTTTAGTCAACAAATGTAAGAAAATAACATTAAAAAACAATATTTATCAAACTAAGTATTTTTAGATGAATACTTATTAATTATATCATGTGTGGTTATAAAATAATAAACTAACATATAAAATAAGAAACAAACATAGAAAGTAATAAACTAACATATAAAATAATAAACTAACATATGAAATAATAAACTAAGATATAAAATAATAGACAAACATATAAAATAATACACTAACATATAAAATAATAAACTAACATAAAGAATAGTAAACTAACATATAAAATAATAAACTAATATATAAATAATAACCTAACATATAAAATAATAAATTAACATATAAAATAATAATATAAAAAATATATCAACTTAAATAATAATATAGTAAAAATATCAATTAAATATTAATATAAAAGATATTGAAATATATTTAAAGAAGTTAAGCAATAAAAAAGAAAAATACTTTAATTAATATTGTTCTATTTACAACATCGTCATGGAGGTTCTCCCTGTGCTTCCTGGACCTGCATCTCGAGAGCTACTGTTGCTAAAGGGCAACCATAGGTCTTCATACATCTAGGATGGGTAATGTTTGTCCCAGATATTCCGCCTCAGACGTATATACGATATGTGGGAGTTCATTAGGGACCACCTACTCCATCCCCGTATAGTTAGACGCCTTCAGGATACAGGTTTCTACAGGATCATAGAGATCGATCGGTTGCAGTTCAAGTGGGCATTGATCACGGCTATGATAGAGCGGTGGCGATTGGAGACGCACACATTTCATCTACCAATCGGCGAGGCTACCATCACGCTTGAGGACGTGGAGGTTCTCTTCGGGCTGTCAGTTGATTGATTACTTGTAGCTTACCCGCATGCTCTTAGACACTATAGGGAAGTGCATTACCTGCATATGTTGCAATGACTCACCGGTTTCCAACTAGCAGAGGAGACTGCATTGAGTGGGGCGAGTCGATTGCAGCTGATGCCCGTCTGGTAGCATCTGACGGTGATGGATGCGGAGATTACGGATGATTCACTGCTGGAGGATATCGACAGGCACATGAGATTATTGCTGCTTCTGATGTATGGTGGTGTACTATTCCCGAGCACTTGATGAAACCTAGTCAGCTTGAGATTTCAACATCTCTGGAACAGCTAGATGATTTACCTGGTTATAGCTGGGGTGCAGGTGTTCTGGGTTACCTGTATAGGCAGATGTGCCAGGCGTGAATCGGCACCCAAAGGGACGCTGCCGGATTTTTACCGCTGCTGCAGGTGAAAACATAGTCAATTCTTTCATGATTATAACATACATAGTAAACAAATACCTTAAATTTTACTTCCACAATCTATATTAGGTTTGGGCCTGGGAGCGGTTCCTGCAGTTCCAGCCACCTCTACCACGATGGCTCCGGATGCACCACCTCCACTGTTTCTCCCTTTTGCTTGGAAGTGGGTTGATAGGCGAGGCTACGGACGCGAGTTCGAGGCTCGACATCATCTCCCCTATTACAGGATTTGTTGGATTTGCTTGAAGGCACACAGGTACATGTATACTTAAGTTTACTTGGCCTAGCTTTATATGTATTATGTTTACTCACGATTCCTGTATTTAATTAATAGCTCGTATGGAGGCCATACAGCGACGCGCTCATAGCTGGTTTGCTCGATTATTGCTCCCCCGGCCAAGCTATGTGGAGCTTTTCTGTCCCATTAATATGTCTCGATATTGTCCAGCATCATGCCACCATGCAAGTGCTTCGCTAGTTTGGTTGACCACAGCTTGTACCTATTCCGCCCACTTGGATTAGGACACATTACCAGTGGGATGATTGTTCCAGGGTTGACCAGATGTACTTGGCCTGGCTAGAGGCCCGGATTGGGGTTTGAGACCAGAGGTATGACCTGATTCCTCCACCCCCTGCACCTGAGTATACGGATGGCGAGCATGAGTATATGGGTTGGTATCGCAGCATTACCCGACTTCTCATCGGGAATCCCGTTCATCGTGCTGTAGGTCGGTACATTCCATACGTCGGGAGGCATGAGGCATTTGTATGTTATTTGTTATAGTTACTCATAACGTTACATTATCCTTACGTACTTAATAGTTTACATGTTATGCAGGCTATTGGCTTACATCAGTTCTACTAGTTGGGACTGCAGATGTTGCAGTATACCGGTGAGGGAGCGATAGCTTTTCACGGGTATGGCCACTAGGTTACTGATCTTGCTGCCGAGACATTGAGACGTGCCTAAGATGATGAGAGCTTAGGATACGAGACAGCTTATGTGCCGCTAGAGGAGTACCGTCATGGACCACCAATGGAGCCTGAACGTGGTAGACATCGCAGGCGTGGGCAGAGAGGAAGGGGTGTCCCACAAGGTCGTGGTGGTCGGCGAGGACGGGGTCCCCATAAAGGGGGCGTTGAGGCACAAATGGATGATATTAGAGATGATCAGCTAGGTGACCGCCCTGAGCCACACGATGCTCATCATGACATGCCGTCATTCAGCCTTCAGTTGTTGCCAGGGACTTCGCAGGTGACCCTGTCAGCTCCATTATTTATCGCAGGCACTACCATTACGGGACAGGAGTGGGATTAGTATTTTCATGACCACCTAGAGCCATCGACGGTTTGTTGATTCTTGCCCGACACGAGAGGTGCATAGTGAGCGACGACTGAGTTATGGCTCATCACCAAGGGATGTTGAGGATCTAGCACATACTTCATCTACTCCACTGCACCTCGATGTTCCGACAGAGCCTTGCAACGCTACTCATGCGCAGGTCTGTTCGTATTACTGTTATTTCTATTTGTTTTATCTCATTGATTAGTTCGTAATATCGAAAGCATTTTTTTTTTTTTTTTAAAGACATCGGCATCGCCCGTCACAGAGGCCGCATTGTGCGATACTGAGATGCCGGAGACGGGATGATCTTATTGAGGAGCCCGCTGAGAACATGGTATGACCATTAAAAAAAATTTCCTAACACGTACATTAGTAATTATTATTTCTGATAGTAAAATATCTTATTATTCTGTAGGTTATTGCCGGCCCGACGGCCGCTTCTACCAAGTCTGCCATCCTTATCAACGATCATGCTACATCGCATCCTCCGATAAAGAGGCGATGTGATGAGGATGATCCTGATAGCGTAGCCGGGCGGGATGGGATGTGCCTCAGGCCAGCCAATGCTTTAAAGCATACAGGCTATGAGACACATTGACATTAATTATTATTTATATATATGACATTAAATATATAATAGCTACATTAGTTATGTTTTACATAATGTGCGCATGTTTTTTTATTTCTCGAGATATTTATTAGTTTACCACTTCAACACAAAAAAAAAAAGACAGCTTAACATAAAATTCAAATTTGTTACAAATTAAAGATAATACATGGCACGTACAACATAATAGTAAAATACTCCACTCAACGCATCAATGTGTTTGTTTAGTCCCTATCGCCCATTTTTCTGTGCTTCAACCACTTAAATTTCTCCTCCAACCTATTTTTTTCTTCTTCTGCCTCTTTTAGTTTCTCCTGCAATGCCGCAAGTTGTTCTTGTAGTTTCACGATCTGGAGTTCGTATTAACCAGTCAAATTCCAAATGTTTAGCAAACATGATTTGTGGTATTCTTGATTAATGGGTTAATCATACCATTCATCAAAACCATATTTCTTTTCGTCCTACCAATGAGAAAATAACACAAGACTATTAATTGAAATGTTATAAAAAAAAGTATTAATAAACATTTCTTCCAAGAATAAAAACTTACAACTTGTCTACACATCCAGCATCTGCGCCCCAGATTGCAATTTGAACAACATGGCTTCAAAATCGCATATTTACCACAGTAACACCTTGGTACATAATTGCGCCCAAATATGTCGTAATGCTCAAAAATGGAAAATTAATGGAAATATTTTCTGTTTGTTTTGTTACAACGCAAATAATAACTAAAATGCACGAGGTTTTTGTAGGCAACTAGGAGCGATTTTAGGTTACATCACGCATATTGGTGAGGCTCTATGTTTCGCGTGATAATGATTCTTCCGGGTACAAGTGGGTCCAACTTTTTCAGTACGATAGCTTTTTCAGGTCATCAGCTTTTTCAGTCTGACAGCTTTTTCAGGTCGACATGATAATACACATAGCGCATGTTGGTGAGACAATATGTTTCGCATGATAATGATTCATTAGGGTACAAGTGGGTCCACCACTTCATCTCAACAACTTTTTTAGACCAACAACTTTTTCAGGTCGACATGACAATACACATAGCGCATATTGGTGAGGCGCTATATTTCACGTGATAATGATTCATTTGGGTACAAGTGGGTCCAACATTTCATGTCAATAACTTTTTCAGGTCGACATGACAATACATATAGCGCATATTAGTGAGGCGCTATGTTTCGCGTGATAATGATTCGACATGTAACTTAATTCTTCTTAAGTTGAAGCAAGAGATCAATATTCAAATGCCATTTGAAGAACCAAAACATCCAATTCAAAAATGCCACTACTATTTAATAAGTGGTTTACGAAGAGGCGAAAGGTGAAGGTAGTTCAAAAGATCCAAATAGAACACGTCATAACACAATCGATCCCTACCTTGAAACAAATATGCTAGGTTGCTATACTGATTTGGTTGATGACAAGTGATATGGTGTTCTGCGTCCCTTGGAAAATAAGCCTATCAGTATACACACTGATCTAAAAGTTGCAGGGCACATTATTGAGGGCGAAGTGCATTCTACAAAGCCTGAAGGTATGCGAATTTGGAAAGAAAAACTACAACGAGTTCCCCTTTACTCAAAACGATGTGATCATGAAGTACTATGTCACTAGCATGGGCTTGTTGTATCACAAGCACTGTCTACAACCTTCCAAACAAACACACACAAAAATGAACTAGAAGTGGTTCGGCATTTGATGAAGGAGATTCTAGAGATGGAAAAGGCACTTGCTGTTCATCATGCTATCGATGATCTTAAATACCTGGAAGGAACGGAGGATCAGTACTGGAATTTATTAGAAAATTAAAAATTGCACAGAGACAATGAGTATCCTGTTTTCTCAACAGTTGTCGAGTGGGAGGGACTACCTATGTTTCTACCACAGACGTTGGACGTAGGAGTCCCATATTATTGTAGAAATCAAGCAAGTGATTTTACTGATGATAGCGATGAAATATGAGAAATGTGTGTCAACTGGGACCTAGATTATAATGCCCTTGGTCCCAAAGGGTGCGTACAAGATGTTGACGAAGAATATGAAGACGGTGACAGCGAAATAGTGCCAGACAGCGACTATAATGGCGAATGAAAATTATTTTTTATTCCTTGGTGTGTATGTTAAACTGCTATATTAAATATTTAATTCTAAATACCAATTAGCTTTAACCCCATTGGAAACATAATTTTATTTCATACATTTTGCAACCTGAACATTCACATAAATTTAGTACAACAAAATTACTCCAATTAAACACTACGTTTATACTTGATAATTAAGCACATTGGATGAACTTCCACCTAGTGCTGAATTACCACCGCTTCCCAAACCAGCTGAAGGACATTTACGGTGGCTGTGTCCTGTTTGGTAACATATGCCACATTTACGCACATAAACGGTATCACTAACATCCATTTGGTTCCGTATACGCGTTCTTTTTTGCACTTTCCGTTGACGCACATAATCTTTGTTACACACCATTTTAAATGGTTCTGACGGCCAATAATGCTCAGCACCCACTGGTTGCAACTATCCACTATAGGTGTTTAACTGCGCAACAACTCTACATTCTTTATCAGCATACCTCGTTGCTGCGAAACTTGTATGTTGAAAGCACTTCATGGCATGTGAGCATGGCAAGTGATAGATTTACCATTTTCCACAAGAGCATAATCTTCTGGCTTCATTGATAGTGTGTGTATTATTCCCACGGTTGTGATGCAGACCAGTGTGAACTTCAAAAATATTTCGCTCGCTGCAATACTGCAAAAATGAATGCCACTATGCTCGCTAACTATATTTCTCAAATCATTTCATTGGTTGTGACATAAACTTAACACCCTTCCCATCAATGATGTGCACCTCTAGATCTTTCAACAAACCTCTCCACCATCTGCTTGAATGACATCTGCACCATGGCAGTGACCGGCAATCTGGAGCAGACTTCAATAGCCCATTGAAAGACTTTGGCACATTTGTAGTCAAAATTCCCCATCTTCTACCACCATCTGCATGCAAAGTCCATTTATCAAGCTCACCTCGCATCAACCAACGATAGGCTTCTGGGTCTTCCTGCTTAATCAATTCCATTGGCCTCCTGAATTTACTCTCTTGGTGATCTGTTGCAGCTATCCACATTAAATCATGCAAGTCCTTGTTCGCATAAGCCCTCTGGAAGTTGGCCTTAAAGTGCCTAATATAGTAACGGTGGTAGGCATACGGTTCCTGCCATGCACGCAAATTTTGTACAGAACTTAAAATACCGCCATGTCGATAAGATATTGGACATATGCCTGAATATTGTTTGACAACGTGCTCCTTCAAGTGGTTCGAAAATAACGTCCATGTCTTTTGGCTTTCATTGGAAAAAATAGCAAATGCTAGGGGAAATATACTTCCATTAGAATCTACAGCAACGACGATCGACAACTTAATATCATACTTTCCATAGACATGAGTGCCGTTTATGGATTACCGCCCGACAATGCACAAAACCATCAATGGTTGGTTTAAATGCCCATAACATATATCTAAATATGTGTTCTGGTGTTCTCGGACTCCGCTCAAGATTTCATTCAACAACAATCCTGCGGTTAAAGTGTTACAATGTAGCCATATACCTGGGTAGAGCGGCAAATGACTTATCCCAGTTACCATAAACAATTTCAAACCTACATTTACGCCCGAGAAATGCCTTTCTTTTGGTAATGGTACATCCATATGTTGTACATTCGCATCGGCCTACTTAGGCGCGTTTTATCAGCAAAAAGCATGCCCTTTGACAGCACCGTTGCTCTAGATTCATCCCACATTGCTGTCCCAATTTCGTCAAGATCCCTTGTGAGGGCATTGACATTCGGCATACTTGGCAACCGATCAAGGTAGGGAACATCCCTTGAATGAAATGATACATGGGACTCGTACACTCTTGGTCTAACGGGAGGTGGAGCATGCTCCCTCGTCAAATCAGGTTCATCATTCTCGTCCTCATCACCATCACCCTCATCAGGGAAGGGTGAGTCATCTCCAGACTCGTCAGCATTGTTGTCATAATCACTATCATCTTCCTGACTCTGTGTATCTGCCAGATCCCGATTAAATATGTTGTCTTCGGGCAATTGAGTAAGGACAAGACCTTCAAGTTGCTCGTTTTCACTGCACAACCACTAAAATAATGAGTTTCTCAAATTCATCCAAACTTTACGTATAAACTTTATCATTTCACTTACAAATCATAATGTGTTGATATCCCATGATGCACATTATCCTGTTAGTGATGACTCCCGGATAGAACACCATAATCCAACACACAAAAACTAGGATTATTCCAAATGTCCGTTGGTTCATAATTTATAAAATTTATATCTAGCCCGTACCCTCTGTGGAGTATTTGAGTGTTAATACAAATTCAGTACATAAAAATAAACATCGTAACACAAAGAAAAATTGAAGTTTACCACTCGGCTTGTGGATTATGTAAACTTGGGAAGAAATTATGTCCTCGCTCCTAATTCGCTCGTGGAGATAAATTTAGATTAGGCCAAACTCTTTCACCAGAACCTATTCGGCTAAAATTAGTCCAAAATAACCACCCGATCATTGAGGGATATCCTTACTTTGCGGAACCTCATTATTGCGAACGTCTTCAGCTTTGACGTACATTTCTTACATTTGTATCATAAGAAGTTCCCGGTGTTCATCCGGAGTCCGCAAAAAATCTGTCCGAGTTTCATCATCTTCGATGTTAAACTCAGCATAACAAGCAACCCTTTGCAGAGTAACAGAATACCGATATCTTCCGGTTACTTTAATATTCATAGAACGATTGCTCACACTCATTTTTTTTACATAACATTGATACCAATCTATCATACTCCATTGTAAGTGGCAACTTAACATGACACTGTGGAGAACAACTATAGCGTATTGAGTTATTCTCCACCACAACCTCGCCCAGCCCCCCTCTCCCCCAATATAATGAAACCCTAATTTTTCGCTCTTCGAACATTAAGACAAAATGCAAAATAACTTAATGAACAAATATTTTAGAAAACTTGAAGGATCTTGAATGGATTTTTACCAAATTTTGAAACTCCTTAAATAAGAAAAAACCAGTCCGGGGGGTATAATTATTTGATGTATAACGCATGCATAATAAACGTTATACCCATATGAATTATTGGTGGGTCAGTTAAGTTTAGATGATTATTGGTGGGCCACATTTTATATATAGCGCGATTATTCACCGCTCTATAGATATATAGCGCATGCATAATAGGTGCTTACCCATATGAAATATTGGTGGGTCAGTTAAAATTTGAGATGAATTATTGGTGGGGCCATATTTTATATGTAGCGCGGTTATTCACCATGCTATACCTTAATGGACAAAACTGTCATTAAGGTATAGCGAAGTGAATAACTATGCTATATATAAAATGGTGCCTAGTTTCTTTTTTAACCTATTTGTGTTGTTTGAGTCCAAATGAGCCACACTTTGGTTCCAAACTCCCAAGGGGAATACAATCATATTCACTTTGAGATCTTAAGAAATATACTAAATTAATCAACTCTATCACACCTGTCCTCAAATGATTCTTTGTCAAAACCATGGATGTTGATTATATTCATAGTTAATTTTGAATTGGAACCATGGAGAATGAAAAACAGAATCAACTCATTAAAAGCACATGCTCTATAACTGTAACGACCCGACCGGTCGTTTTGCTTTCTAAATCTCTGTTCCCCTAAATAAGACCCCCGTATGTGTTTTTATAGTTTTATGACTTGCGGGGATGGTTAGTACAGGATTTGGAAGGGTTCGAATTGAAATCAGAACATTTAGTTCCTTAATATTGGCTTTAAAGGTGGTTAAGTTTGACTTGGGTCAACTTTTCAAGCAAACGACCTCGTAATCGGGATTTGACGATCCCAATAGGTTGTATGATGGTATTAGACTTGGGCGTGTGTCCGTATCGGGTTTTGGTTGATCCGGGAGCGTTTCGGCGTATAAAGTTGAAAGTTGACACATTGAAGGTTTTAAAGTTCTTTAAATTTGGTTAGGAGTAGGTTTTGGTGTTATCGAGGTTTTTTGGGATTCCAAGCTCGGGAATAGATCCATATGGTGATATAAGACTTGCACACAAAATTTAGAACCATTCCGAGTAGTTTAGGTATGATTCAGCGCGTTCAGAGCAAGTTGGAAGAACTTGAAGTTCATAAGTTGATCCGATTTGGATTAGGGTGTAATTCTTAGTTTTGGCATTGTTTTCCGCATTCCGAAGATTCGAGCAAGTCTCTCTCATGATTACTAACTTGTTGGTATGTTTGGACGGGGCCTCGGGGGACCCGGATGTCATTCGGACGAGGCATGGAACTTATTTAGACTTGGAAAGAATAGCTAAAACATCAGAGTTTCTGGTGCAATCGCACCTGCTGAGGTCCAGCCGCAAGTGCGAGCTCGTAGAAGGGAGCCAACAGCTATAGAAGCGGCCCAGCGTGGGCTGCCCAAAGATCGCAGATGCGGAGCTTGGTGCGCACCTGCGAAAGCGTAGGCGTGATGGAAGCAACCGCAGAAGCGGCAAAGCTGCAGGTGCGGCACGTGCATTGCAGAAGTGGGCCAGCTGTCCGCAAATGTGAAAGTAGGCCAACTGGGGGAGAGCCGCATCTGCAATGATCTTTTCGCAGATGCGGAGCCACAAAAGCGGCCAATGAGCCATAGAAGCGGAAGTGCTGGAGGAAGAGAGGTTCATTAAATAAGGGACTTAGGCTATTTTGACTGATTTTATTCACTCCTTGGGCGATTTTGGAGCTTCTTAGAGAGGGGTTTTCACCTGGCGGTTGAAGGTAAGTAATTTCTATCCCATATAAGTTAAATACATAGATTATGGATAGATTTTAACATGTAAAACTGTTAAAATTTTGGGTTTAGTTGAAAAATCTAGGTTTTGATAAAAATGGGATTTAACCACGAAAATGATTATGGAGTTTGGTAAAATTTATATTTTGAGTTCGTGAAGTTATGGGTAACAATTATCTTCGAAAGTTTCCAGAATACGGGCATGTGGGCACGGGGATAAATTTTAGGAATCCTCCAATTGGGGTTGGATAATTACTCTAATAGGTAAATTATGAACTTTTGAACACATATTGATCAAATTATATAACATTTGACTAGTTTCGGGTTGTTTGGCACCAAGTTGAGGATTTAAGCATACTTGTGGATCGAAAGTGAGCTTGAGAACGAGGTAAGTCTCTTGCCTAACCTTGTAAGAGGGAACTCATCTCCTTAGGTGTTTTTTTTGTTGTGAATTACTTGTACGAGGAGTCACGTACGCACTAGGTGATGAGAGTCCATGCGTAGAGATATTCCATGAGATGTCCGGGTAGCCTTAGATTTACATCACACCTTGATTGTACTGTTATGTTTATTATGCATACAAATTGTCTAAAATAAAGCTGAGATTAGGGATTTTAAGGTTGAAACTCTCAAATTTAGATTTCTTATTTTTGGAAATAACTGAGGAATATATATAATAACTCTAAGAAATACATGTCCACTCGCGTCGTTAGTACTTCCGCGAGTGAGGTAAACTTCTGTACTCTCATGGGAGTGGGCCGTCCACCTCGGCAGGTTAATAGATGCATCTATGGTTTGTGCCATTTGACCCCCCGACAGTGCACAAAGTATGTGTATATTTTGGATCGAGCCGTGCGTAATAATACTCGGAGCCTAATTATACTTGCTATTGTTTTATGGCTTGAGAGGTTACAATTACTTAATAATGGAAAATGACTTGGGATATACTATTAGTGAAAGAATTATTTATTCACCGCTTGTTATTAAGTTTTATTATTATTATTTACATACCCCATGCTTATATAGAATTTCTACATTTTATTATTAGCCCATAATAAGTGTCGAAGTCGATCCCTAGTCACTACTTCTTCGAGGTTAGACTAGATACTTGATGGGTACAAGTTGTTTATGTACACACGCTATGATTCTGCACTAACCGTGAAAGATCTAAGGCAGGTGCATCTGGTAGTCATCCCAGCGCGCACTCCTGATACTCCGACACTTAGCGGTGAGCTGCCTTCCGAGTCCGTTCTGCAGCACCCGAAGTCTCTCTTTTATATTTACTTTCTGTCTACTTTGTTTCAGACAGTATTTAGTGTTTTGTATATTCTAGTAGTAGCTCATACACTTGTGATGTCAGGTCTTGAAAATTTGCTAGTAGACACTTTATGATTTTGAATATTATTTCACCACACCTGTTCTTAAAATTGTTCACTCTTTATTTAATTAAATTTATCACCTCTTAATTATTTAATAATTTAAAAATTAACTATTTATAAAATGTTAAAGGAATAAATTAATGCTAGTTCATCGTTGGTTTGCCTAACGGCGACGTTGGGAGCCATCACGGCCAATAGGGAAATTGGGTCGTGACTAGGTTCACGTAGGTGTCACAAGTTATAAGCGGGCCTAATAGAGTCTTGCGGATCGGTGCGGAGATGTCCGTACTTATCTTAGAAAGGCTATAGGGTGTTAGGAAACTACTTTTTCTTTATCTCCTATCGTGCAGTTTATGTTGTGCTAAGTATCTTTCTCTTATTCTCTCACAGATGGTGAGAACGCGCATGGCAGATATACCCAATCATGGAGGAGCTACTCCCCTTATTGCTAGAGGCCGAGGGAAGGCTCAAGCTCGTGGTAGAGGACGAGGACGTCCTAGAATTGCTCCAGTTATGCCACCAGTGGACCTAATGGAAGACCCTATTATTGAGGAGCAGGGCGAGGCACCTGCAACAGAGCCAGCCACAGTGGATTTCATGTCCGCACCGGGATTCCAGGAGGTCATGGGCCATATGCTACGGTTCATGGATTCGATGACTCAAGCTAGTTTATTTCAAACAGACCCAGCCACATCTCAAAAGGGAGGGGGGGGGGGCACAGAGCCCCGCTGCTCAGGCTCCGGGGCATGCAGCTGTTGTGTATCAGAACCCGGGTGCACTACTCGTGGGCGAAGCTCAGTCAATTGCAGCAGCTATACCTGAGCCCAGACCAGCTGCGGTTGACGATCCGCAGAAGCAATTGGACAGATGGACTAGGCTACATCCTCTTGTCATTGGGGGTGAGCTATATGAGGACCCCCAAGACTTTATTGATCGGTGCAAAGACATACTGCACAACATGAGGATATTGGAGTCTCACAGGGTGGACTTTACCACCTTTCAGCTGGAAGGCAAGGCACATAGATGGTGGTAGTCCTATCTTCTCGGCAGACTAGCAGGTTCTCAACTCATGACTTGGGACCAGTTCACACACCTCTTCTTGGAAAGATATATTCCACCCTCTCAGAGGGAAGAGTTGCGGTTTCAGTTCGAGCAGCTCTAGCAGAGTCAGATGTTGGTGACCGACTATGAGGCGAGATCTCTGAGTTATCTCGCCATTCACCTATGATACTTCCTACCGATGTAGAGAGTATGGGAGGTTTGTTGCCGGTTTGCACTCTGATATCCAGGACACTATGGCCCGAGAGGTTGAGATGGGGAATTCTTACGAGCTAGTTGTAGAGATAGCTCGGAGGATCGAGGGTGTCCGTCAGTGGAGTCGAGAACAGGCGACGAGGAATAAGCGTTTTTGATATTCTGGAGAGTTCAGTGGTGCCCCGACTGGTGGCAGGGGTCAGTTAGTGAGGGGTCAGTCTAGCAGGCCCACACATCTAGCACTGCCGCCTCCTCGGGGTGCTCCAGAGTGGCCCTATTTCAGCGAAATACTAGAGAGTTCCTTCCAGCCACCAACTATTCAGGGTACCTCTGGTGGGTATTCAAGCCATCAAGGTTAGACTTCAGGTCAGCAGTCCTCCGTTCCGAGGGGTTATTACATGTGCGGGGATCCTGGCAACATGAAGAGGTTTTGTCCCAGACTTTGGGGCAAGGAAGTACAGCAGGGTCATCAGCCTATAATTACAGCACCAACTACCGCACCAGTTGTCCTACTGCCCAAGGACGGAAGGAAGGTCAGTAGGGGCCGTCCTAGAGGTGGAGGTTAAGGTGGAGGCCAGTCAAGTGGCGCTCTAGATAGATTCTATGCTTTTCCTGCCAGACCAGATGCAGTGATCTCAGATGTCGTGATCACAGGTATTATTTCTGTCTGCGGTAGGGATGCTTCAGTACTATTTGATCCAGGGTCTGCATATTCATATGTTTCAATTTCTTAGGTGTTCCTCATGAGTCCTTGGGTGCTCCTGTTTATGTGTCCACTCCAGCGGGCGATTTGATTGTTGTGGATCGGATCTACCGATCCTGCATTGTTACTTTCTGTGGTTATGAGACTAGAGCGGACCTTCTTTTGCTCGATATGAATAACTTTGAGATCATCCTGGGCATGGATTGGTTGTCTCTGTATCACGCCATCCTTGATTGTCATGCCAAGACTGTCACCTTGGCGATGCTAGAGTTGCCTAGATTGGAGTGTAACGGTTCGTCTGTCAGTGCATCCTGTCGGGTTATCTGCTTTCTGAAGGCTCGACACACGGTCTAGAAGGGTTGTTTGGCTATCTAGCCTATGTTCGGATGCTACCACAGAGTCTCCGGCGATTGATTCAGTGCCCGTGGTCTGGGATTTCACTGATGTGTTTCCTTCTGATCTTCCAGGCATCCCACCAGATCGTGATATCGATTTCTGTATTGACTTGGCTCCAGGTACCCAACCTATCTCTATTCCACCATACCGCATGGCTCCGAAACAGTTAAATGAGTTGAAGGAAAATCTTGAGGAGTTGCTAGCAAAGGAGTTCGTCAAACCAAGTGTATTCGTGAAGAAGAAAGATGGGACCATGCGGATGTGCATTGATTACCGCCAATTGAATAATGTTACCATTAAGACAAAGTACCCGTTGCCGCATATTGATGATTTATTTGACCAGTTGTAGAGTGCTAGGGTGTTCTCTAAGATCGACTTGAGATCAGGGTACCATCAGTTGAAGAATCAGGATTAGGATGTTCCGAAGATAACTTTCCGGACTAGATATGGCCATTATGAGTTTCTAGTGATGTCCTTCGGTTTGACTAACGCCCCGGTTGGCGTTTATGGAATTGATGAACCGGGTGTTCAGGCTATATTGATTCGTTTGTCATTGTTTTCGTTGATGACATTTTGATCTACTCGCATAGCATGGAGGAGCACGATCAGCATTTGAGAGTGGTGCTTCAAACCTTGTCGGAACAGAAACTATATACTAAGTTCTCCAAGTGTGAGTTTTGGTTAGATTCTGTGGCATTCTTGGGGCATGTTGTATCAGCCGAGGATATTAAGGTAGATCCTAAGAAAGTCGAGGCAGTTCATAGTTGGACTCGTCCTACCACATCGTCTGAGATCAGGAGTTTCTTGGGGTTAGCAGGCTATTATAGCCGGTTTGTGGAGGCTTCTCATCTATTGCAGCACCTTTGACTAGATTGACTCAGAAGGGTGCTCCATTCTGATGGTCCGATGATTGCGAGGCGAACTTTGAGAAGTTCAAGACCGCATTGACTTCAGCACCAGTGTTAGTGTTTCCTTTCGGGTCAGGGATGTATACTGTGTATTGCGACGCTTCACGCGTTGGTTTGGGTTGTGTATTGATGCAGGAGGGGCGAGTTATTGCATATGCTTCACATCAGCTGAAGCCCCACGAGAAGAACTACCTTGTACATGATTTGGACTTGGACGCGATTGTTCATGCTCTTAAGATCTGGAGGCATTATCTTTATGGGCTATCCTGTGAGGTTTACACCGATCATCATAGCTTGCAGCATTTGTTCAAGCAGAGGGATATCAATTTGAGGCACTGCAGGTGGCTTGAGTTACTAAAAGATTATGATAATCCTTTATCATCTGGGCAAGGTGCATGTAGTTGTGGATGCCTTGAGCAGGAAGGTAGAGAGTATGGGTAGTTTGGCATTCATTTCGGTAGAGGAGAGGCCACTAGCTTTGTACATTCAGTCCTTAGCTAACAGACTTGTGAGGTTGGATATTTCAGATCCCAGCCAAGTTCTTGCATGCGTCGTCGCCCAGTCTTCACTATTCGAGCAGATCAAGGCTCGCCATTGGTTGTGAAACAGATGGTACTACAGGGTGGTTCCAAGGAGGTTACTATCGGTGAGGACTCCAGGGTCGTCTATGTGTCCCAATGTTGATGGTTAAGGGAAAAGATTCTAAAGAAGGCATAGAGTTCTCGGTATTCTATTCATCCAGGTGCCACAAAGATGTATCGCGACCTGAGGCAGCATTATTAGTGGCGGCGGATGAAGTAGGACATAGTTGAGTATGTGGTGAGGTGCCTAAATTTCCACCGCGTTAAGTATGAGCATTAGAGGCCAGGTGGCCTACTCGAGCAGATGGTTATACCTGAGTGGAAATGGGAGTGCATCAACATAGATTTCGTAGTTGGGTTGTCACGGACCTTGCGGAAGTTTGATGCAGTTTGGGTCATTGTCGACAGGTTGACCAAGTCAGCACACTTCATTCCGGTGGTGACCACGTATTTCTTCGGAGAGGTTGGCTCAAATTTACATTCAGGAGATTGTTCGGTTGCATAGGTGTGCCTATCTCCATTATATCAGATAGAGGCCCTCAGTTTACTTCGCATTTCTGGAGGGCAATACAGAAGAGTTGGGGACCCGAGTAGAGCTCAGCACAACCTTTCATCCACAGAGCGACCGGCAGCCGGAGCGGACGGTTCAGATCTTGGCAGATATGCTCAGAGCATGTGCGATTGACTTCGGAGGGTAGTGGGATCGATTCTTGCCTTTGGCCGAGTTTGCTTACAACAACAGTTATCAGTCCAGTATCGAGATGGCTCTATTTGAGGCTTTATATGGTCTGCGTTGTCGTTCGCCCATCGGATGGTTTGAGCCTGGTGATGCTAAGTTATATGGTACTGATTTAGTGAAGGATTCCTTGGAAAATGTAAGTTGATTCAGGAGCGACTTCGCACAGCACAGTCCAGACAGAAGAGTTACGCGGATTAGAAGGCGCGTGATTTATCATTCATGGTGGAAGAGAAGGTTCTCTTGAAGGTTTCACCGATGAAGGGAATCATGAGGTTCCGAAGAAGGGAAAGTTGAGCCCAAGGTTTATAGGACCATTTGTGGTGTTGAGACGAGTTGGGGAAGTTGCTTATGAGCTTGCCTTGCCTCCCAGTCTATCGGGAGTTCATTTAGTTTTCCACGTGTCTATGCTCCACAAGTATCATGCCTACAGGTCACATGTCTTATACTATAGCACGGTTCAGTTAGATGAGAGCCTGGATTATGAGGAGGAACCAGTTGCCATTGTTGACAGGCAGGTTCGCCAGCTGAGGTCCAATAAGATTTCTATGGTAAAAGTTCAGTGGAGGGGCCAACCAGTCAAGGAGGCGACTTGGGAGGCCGAGGAGGACATGCGAAACAGATATCCACACCTATTCAGCACTCCAGGTATGATTCTAGACCTGTTCGAGGATGAACATTTATTAAAGAGGTAGAGAATGTAACGACCCGACCGGTCATTTTTCTTTCTAGATCCGGATTCCCCTAAATACGACTCCCCGTATGTGTTTTTACTGTTTTATGACTTGCGAGGATGGTTAGTTCAGAATTTGGAAGGGTTTGGATTGAAATCGGAACACTTAGTTCCTTAATATTGGCTTTAAAGGGGGTTAAGTTTGACTTGGGTCAATATTTCTAGCAAATGACCTCAGAATTGGGATTTTACGATCCCAATAGGTTTGTATGATGATTTTGGACTTGGGCGTGTGTCCGGATCGGGTTTTGGATGACCCGGGAGCGTTTCAATGCATAAAGTTGAAAGTTAGCACATTAAAGGTTTTAAAGTTCTTTAAATTTGGTTGGGAGTAGGTTTTGGTGTTATCAAGGTTGGTTTGGGATTTTGAGCTAGGGAATAGTTCTTTTTGGTGATTTAAGACTTGCACGCAAAATTTGGTACCATTCCGAGTAGTTTAGGTATGATTCGGCGCGTTCGGAGTAAGTTGAAAGAATTTGAAATTCATAAGTTGATCTGATTTGGTTTGGGGTGTGATTCTTAGTTTTGGCGTTGTTTTCCGCGTTCTCATGGTTCGCGCAAGTCCATCTCATGAGGAAAAACTTGTTGGTATGTCTGGACGGGACCTCGGGGGCCCCAGATGCCATTCAGACGAGGCACAGAACTCATTTGGACTTGGAAAGAACAGCTGAAGCATCAGAGTTTCTGGTGCAATCGCACCTACGGAGGTCCAGCCGCAGGTGCGAGCTTGTAGAAGCGAACCAACAGCCGAAGAAGCAGCCTAGAGTGGGCTGCCTAGAGATCTCAGATGCGGAGCTTGGTGTGCACCTGTGAAAGCGCAGGTGCGATGGAAGCGACCGTAGAAGCGGCCAAAGCCTCAGGTGCGGCACGTGCGTCGCAGAAGCGGTCCCACAGAAGTGATCCCGCAGAAGCGGGCCAGTTGTCCGCAGATGCGAAAGTAGGCCTACTGGGGGAGAGCCGCATTTGCGATGATCTTTCCGCAAATGCGGAGCCGCAAAAGCGGCCAATGAGCCACAGAAGCGGAAGTGCTAGAGGGAGCAACCAATGAGCCGCAGAAGCGGAAGTGCTGGAGGGAGAGAGGTTCATTTAATACAGGACTTAGGCCATTTTTGACTAATTTCCTTCACTTCTGGGCGATTTTGGAGTTCCTTAGAGAGGGGTTTTTACCTAGCTATTGAAGATAAGTAATTTCTATCCATATAAGTTAAATACATAAATTATTGGTAAATTTTAATATGTAAAATTGTGAAAATATTGGGTTTAGTTGAAAAATCTAGGTTTTGATAAAAATAAAATTTAACCACGAAAAGGATTATGAAATTGGGTGAAAATTATATATTTGAGTTCGTGAGGTTATGGGTAATAATTATCTTTGAAAATTTCTGAAATCCGGGCACGTGTGCTCGGGGATGAATTTTAAGAATCCTCCAATTGGAGTTGGGTAATTACTCTATTATTTAAATTATGAAAATTTGAACACATATTGATTAATTTATATAACATTTGACTAGTTTCGAGTTGTTTAGCGCCAAGTTGAGGATTTAAGCATACTTGTGGATCGAAAGTGAGCTTGAGAACATGGTATGTCTCTTGCCTAACCTTATAAGAGGGAACTCATCCCCTTAGGTGTATTTTTTAATGTGAATCACTTGTGCGGGGAGCTATGTACGCACTAGGTGACAAGAGTCCGTGCGTAGCGATATTCCTTGAGATGTCCGGGTAGCCTTAGATTTACTTCATGCCTTGATTGTACTGTTATATTTATTATGCATATTAATTGTCTAAAATAAAGCTGAGATTAGGAATTTTATGGTTGAAACTCTCCAATTTAGATTTATTGTTCTTGGAAAGAATCGAGGAATATATAAAATAACCCTAAGAATACATGTCCACTCGCGTCGCAAGTACTTCCGCGAGCGAGGTAAACTTCTCTACTCTCATGGGAGTGGGTCATTTGCCTCAGCAGGTTAATAGATGCATCTATGGTTCGCACCATTCGACCCTCCGCAGTGCACACAGTATATGTATATTTTGGATCAGGCCGTACGACCTCGGCATAAATCGTGCGTAATAATACTCAGAGCCTAATTATACTTGCTATTGTTTTATGGCTTGAGAGATTAAAATTATTTAATGATGAAAATTGACTTGGGATTTACTATTAGTGAAAGAATTATTTATTCACTACTTGTTATTGAGTTTCATTATTATTTATATACCCCATGCTTATTTAGAATTTCGACATTTTATTGTTAGCCCATAGTAAGTGCCGAAGTCGACCCCTCGTCACTACTTCTTCGAGGTTAGACTAGATACTTACTGGGTACATATTATTTATCTACTCACGCTACACTTCTGCACTAACCGTGCAGGATCTGAGGCAGGTGCATCTGGTAGTCATCCTGGCACGCACTCCTGATACTCCAAAACTTAGCGGTGAGCTGCCTTCCGAGTCCGTTCTGTAGCACCTGAAGTCTCTCTTTTGTATTTACTTTCTATCTGCTTTGATTCAGAAAGTAGTTAGTGTTTTGTATATTCTACTAGTAGCTCATACACTTGTGACATCAGGTTTTGGAATTTTGCTAGTAGACACTTGATGATTTTGAGTATTTATTTCATTACACCTGTTCTTAAAATTGTTCACACTTTATTTTATTAAATTTATCACATAAATATTATTTAATAATTTAAAAATCAACTATTTCTATCAGTTAAAAGAATAAATACATGGCTAATTCACCGTTGACTAGCCTAACGGTAACGGGGCGTCATCACGACCTATAAGGAAATTGGGTCGTGAGAACAACAGCTATCAATTAAATCAAAGGCAAGGGCAAAAACACTTTAGGGTGCATGTCATCTAGTGAGTAGAAGATTTCCTTCAGAAGTTCAAAGAGAACAGATACGTCTCTTGCTGTGAATGATAGCAGCACCGAGGCAAAGGCAAAAACACTTTAGGATGCATATCACCTAGAGAGTCGCACGATATTCTTCAGAAATTCAAAGAGAACAAATACTTCTCTCGCTTTAAATGATAGCAATACTTCTTTTAATCTAGTGATGATAAGTATTGACATGAAATGTAGAGCATCCCAATCGTTTAAACTTGAGGAAAAACAAAAGACTGAATCTCATTTGAAGCATTTTTTTTTCTTAGAGAGATTTTGTTCGATTTTTAAGCGAGCCATAAGATAGATCGAACCATTATCACTGGATTTGTAAAATTTAGCCTTACATTTGTAAAATAAATTTGAACACTGGATTGGAGTTGCCTCTTTCAGAAGATATTCTCGGGTATCACACTTAACCATTTATACTTGTCATCCTTGAGCCAATGCTGCAGTGAAGCATAATAGAATTCACAGGGAGAAGCAGTTGGTAATGCTATAATAAGTATCAAATCCACTTAATTATTATCTGCATATCTTGCAAGAACTTTCTCTGATTTACCCTCTCAATAGAGAACTCAAATAAGTTTTTCTTATTAGAATTTCTCATAGGCCTAACGATCAAACAAACATATATAGATCTGAATTGAAGGGATGAACTTGCTCAAATTAGCCAAATGAGAGCATGTGTATCCGAAGCTTCTCAACCCCTTTATTGGGAAGAGTACAATTTTGCCTCAATATCATCTCTTTTTCTACAAATGCATGAGAAATTCGTAGGTGCTATATAATTCGGTTAAACTTTATTTAGGAAAAAATACCTCCTAAATCTCACACAAATTTTCAGCATGGTAACCTTCTGACTATTCTTGAACGGAAAATATGCTGGACGATAATCTGTTTGCATATTATCTTTGAGAAAATTGTATAGCTTTAATGGATATTTTCTAATAACCTAATGTGATGTTTCACTGATTCTTATGATTGCTAACAGGGTTGAAAGAGTAAAGCATGGATTTGGTATGAAAGTCCCAAAGCAATTGCAGAGCAATTATGTTAGTTGAAGACACTTCAGTACATATAAAGAAAAATAGTGGAAGTACAAGAGCAAAAAAGATAGGTAAGATTTTCAAACAGAAAAATATTAAGCCAATATGAACAATCTTTTTTCACATAATTATCTCCAATGAAGTTGAACAAAAGTAATAAAAGCTCACCATCCTTGTCCACATATTCATTGTTTTCGCATCCTTGTAGCAGCAGTACTCTGACCTTGGTTTGAATAACATTTGGATAGTCAACGTAATTTGCTACACCTTCAATATTTATTCATGTGATGGCAGGGAAGATGCGTGCAAGAGCAAAGAGATGTAAAAGACATGGAAAAAAAAAGCTAGACGAAGCAATACTCAGTTGCTTACTTGGTTTAGCTTGAGATCAAAGAACATGAGTATGGTGGTAAATACCTTCATTCAAACTCTAATGATGATCCAAGTAGGTTGGCTAGTCAATTGGTTGATACCTTTTCAGAGATAAACAAAGAATAATACTCAGAGAGAGGCAAGAAAGACGAATTGGAAATCTACCAATAGATAAACTTAGTAACAAACAGAAAAAAAATAAACAAAGACAAGGGCACATAATGGACCAGCAGCAAACATATGAGAAGGAAAACTTTGCATTTATGAGTTAATTTCTTCCTTCATCTACTATTCTTTAAGCTTCTAAAAAATAGTCCAATTTTTCTTTAGTATGTACGTATGTGACGACGTATTGTTCTAACAGAAATGTCTGTTACACATTAGAACTGTAAATCGTCTTAATTTCAACTTTTCTTTTGTCAAATTTCACACTTTATGTGTATTCATCGAATAAAGGTTTTGTTTTCTTTGCACTAAGATTCACATTAATAGAGCTCACTTAACTTCTTATGACCCACCAAAAATTAAAGAAAAATACTATATCTTACACGAAATACAGAAAATTATATAACGGACAAACAATTAATAGAAGAATCTTATAATGAAACTGTCAAAATATTGAGGATTGACAGTGTAATCGAGCTCAGATTGAGCTCCAATGGAGGAAAGGGGAAAGTACCCACACTGGGAAGCTTCGAGAAGCAGACTGAAGCAAAAATAAAACTTGCTTACTTTCCAAAATATCAGTACAATGTATTTATACAGGTGCACAGCTATCACCAGCTCTAACTTCCACTAACTACTACTCTAACTGCCTATTACGTTAATAGCCTAAATGTTTACAGAAATAGCCTATACAGAGATAGGCTATGTAAAGTGAATACAATATAACAAACTATTAAATAATCTCATCAACCCCCCCCCCCCTCCCTCTCAAGGTGGAGATGGGGAACCCACAGCCAACTTGCCAAGTAAGAGAGAATGTTTTTTTCCTGGTAAGAACTTAGTAAAGATATCTGCGAGTTGTTTATGAGTAGGGATGTAATGTAATGAAATCAGGCCAATCTTGAAGTTTGTCTCTTACAAAATGACAGTCCACTTCTATGTGCTTGGTCCGCTCATGAAAGACTGGATTCTTTACAATGTGAAGTGTTGTTTGGCTATCACAAAATACATGTATAGGCAGAGAAAGGGGTACTGTGAGTTCCTCAAGCAGTCGTGCAAGCCAAACCAACTCTCTAACTACTTTTCTCACTGCCCTATACTCAGCCTCTTCTGAAGACAAGGAGATAGTAGATTGTTTCTTAGATTTCCAACTAATTGGTCTATCCCCAAGTAACACTATATAACCACTGACAGACTTTCTAGTTTCAGGGCAAGCAGCCCAAGCAAAATCACAGAAGGCTCTTACTCTGTAATCTCTGTTATTGGATAGAAAAATGCCCAGAGATAAATTCCCTTTCAAGTATCTCAACACATGTACTGCTACTTTTAGGTGACTATCTTTGGGACTTTGCATGTATTGGCTCAAGTGTTAGATAGTATAAGCTATATCAGCCCTACTTCCTATAAGGAAATTCAATTTCCCAATTAGTTTTTTATAATGACTACAATCTAGAAGTATACTACTAGAAATCCGGTAAAAAGCGATCAAAATTTAGCGAAAAAATGTTGGTCTGTACAAAAAAGCGACCAACATTGGTCGCCAAACTTGTGAAAATAATAAAATAATAATTTTAAATACATTAGCGACCAACGTTGATCTCTATTTGATCGCTAATTTCGTTAACATGTTGACCGGACTGGTCAGACTTGCTTGGTCAAAGAAATACCCAGATTAGCGACCAACGTTAATCGTTTAAGAGGACCCACTTATAAAATTTTAATTATTATAATATTATTTAAATTAAATTATAAAATATAAATAATTAAAAACTAAAATTAGCGACCAAAGTTGGTCGCTTAATAAAGAGTAAACAGTTGGAGACCAACTTTGGTCGCTAATTTTAAATGATATATATTTGGCGACCAAAGTTGGTCGCTTTTCAGGTCAACATTGGTCAAAATTAAACTCACTTTTGTATTTACTATATAAATAATATATATGTAAGCCGTTAACACTTTTGTAATACAAGGGATGAATAGACCAAAATATACTTTAACATGCTATATATGCAATTAAGTAGTACTCTGAAGCGTGCGTGCATATCCACATATATAT
>MCJB01030343.1:122604-188025 GCA_002018475.1 Nicotiana obtusifolia
ATTGGAATATTTCTCAAGGAGCCATGGACTCTTTCATTGACCTTATGCGTGAACTAGTTGACCGTGATGTCGAATTACCTATTGATTTCTATAAGGCAAAGAGATTAGTTTCTAAGTTAGGACTTTCTTCAATGAGAGTTGATTGTTGTGAAGATGGTTGCATGTTATATTATAAAGATGATGCAGGTTTGGACAGTTGTAAATTTTGCGAAAAGCCTCGTTTCAAGAGGCTTTCCAGCGGGAAGATGGTCGCTATCAAGTCGAGGCATTATTTACCTCTTATACCTAGGTTAAATAGGTTATATGCGTCGATGAGTTCTGCTCCTCATATGAGATGGCACTTTGAAAATAGAAGACCACCCGGTGTTATGTGTCATCCTTCAGATGGAGAAGCTTGGAAGCACTTTGATATGACATATCCAGATTTTGCTAGTGAACCAAGAAACATTCGATTAGGTCTGTGTGCGGATGGCTTCATGCCTTTTTCTATATTTGCGACACCTTATTCATGTTGGCCTGTCTTTCTTACACCTTATAATCTACCACCAGAGTTGTGCATAACTAGTCCATATATATTCTTGAACTGTATTATCCCTGGTCCACGTAATCCGAAAAGTTTGATTGATGTATATTTGCAACCTTTGATTGATGAGCTAAAACAATTGTGGTACGATGGTGTTGAAACATATGACATATCAACCAAACAAAATTTCAATTTGCATGCTAATTTAGTGTGGACAATTAACGATTTTCCTGCATATGGAATGTTGTCTGGGTGGATGACTGCTGGGAAGCTAGCTTGTCCTTACCGCATGGAAAATAGTAAAGCGTTCACTTTGAAATATGGACGAAAGCAATCATGGTTTGATTGTCATCGTCAGTTCTTGCCTCCTGATCATGAGTTTAGAAGGATGAAAAATGTATTCAGAAAGAATAAATTGGAATGTCATTTTCCACCTCCGATACTTTCAGGAGAGGAAATTTGGTAGAAGGTCCAGAACTTCAGTAAAGTTACTGAAGCTCCATCTTATAGATTCCCAGGATACGGTGTTACTCACAATTGGGTGAAAAGAAGTATATTTTGGGATTTGCCTTATTGGAAGGATAATCTTCTTCGTCACAACCTTGATGTCATGCATATTGAGAAGAACTATTTTGATAACTTGTTCAACACAGTGATGGATGTTAAAGGTAAGACAAAGGATAATGAAAAAGCTAGAATGGACTTACAAGAATATTGTAGGCGGCCTGAATTATACTTGCAAACAGCAAACAATGGTAAGGTGTTCAAACCCAAAACAAGTGACACATAGACTTTGGAGGAAAGACGGCAATTTGTGATTGGGTAACGAAATTGAAGATGCCTGAGGGTTATGCGTCGAATTTTGGGAGAAAATTTGATAGGGAGGTAGGGAAGTTGAGCCATTTGAAAAGTCATGACTGTCATGTTTTCATGGAGACCTTAGTGCCTACTCCATTTTGTGATTTTCCTGAAAGAATCTGGAAACCCATCACGGAGATCAGTTTGTTTTTCAAAGACTTGTGTTCTTCCACATTTAGGGAAGAAAACCTACTCCAGATGGATCAGAACATTCGTGTCACCTCTTCTAATATGGAAAAGATATTTCCATGTGGGTTTTTTGATGTGATGGAACACCTTCCAATCCACCTTGTACACGAGGCACGACTTGGAGGGTCTGTTCAGTGCAGATGGATGTATCCCTTTGAGAGGTAATATTATATGTTTGATGTAATTTTCTGTTTTATTTTAATGTTCTTGGCTAACCTGAAATTATGTAGGACAATTGGAAAATGCAAACAATTTGTTAAGCAGAGGAATAGGATTGAAGGATCTATATGCGAAGCTTACCTTGCAAAGGAGACTGCTCATTTTTGCTCTTATTATTTTGAGAGTAATGTGCCATCTGCTAGGAATAGGCCCAACAGGCACATAGTCGACCTTAGGAATGATCCATTATATCCACCTATGTCCATATTCAATCAACCAGGCCGATGTTCTAAAGATGTTACAAAGAGGAATTTGAGCGATATGGAGTTCAAGTCAGCTACACTTCACGTGTTGCTAAATTGTCCCGAAGTTGTACCATTTATCAATTAAGTATTGATTTAGTAGTTATCAAAATATAACAATTACTGTGATTACATCTCAATGCAACTACTAAAAATATTTGATGCGTCACAGTCACTTCGTGGGTTAATTTGACCATTATGTTGTATATGCGAGATTTGATACGTGGTTCAAACAATTTGTAAGTTTCTCCTTAAACTTTTCTAACACTATGTAGGTAAACAATGTTTTGAAGTTATGCTAACATATGAATTTTTTAACAATATGTAGGTAAATGATCCAAATAGTGGTGTAAATCAATTTTTGAAAGATAGATCTTGGGGACCTGGGATTGTGGGTTCAAGGTGGGGTGTGGGTTCAAGGTGGTGATGGCAACCAAGATGGAGATATTGATTATTATTGTGTGATCAAAGAAATAATAGAACTAGAATATACAGGTTGGCCATATAAGAAATTGATACTCTTTAGATGCAAGTGGTTTGACCCACACCCAACAAGAGGTACAAGATTCCACAATCAGTACAACATAATTGAGGTTAATCATACGAGGGAGCATGATCGCTATGATCCTTTCATAATTGCACATAATGTTAGGCAAGTGTATTATGCTCCTTATCCATTGCGGTGGAATAAGTCTGATTGGTGGGTTGTAATAAAAACCAAGCCTGTGGGTAGGGTGGAAGTCGAGAATGTGTTAGATGTTGCATATCAAAACGATATCTCTACTGTTGACCAAATAGTGGACGAAGTTTTAGAAAATGATTTGGAACATCCTGAACACATATTGGAAGAAGTTGATATTTCTGAAGTAAGAATTACAGAAAACGAGGAAGAAGTATCAACTGAGGAAGCTCAAACTATTGAGGAAGAAGAATTCTCGGACGAGGAACTATACGTCGATGATCTTTAAACAGTTGGTTTCTTTAACAACTCTCGTTTATAGCTACTTTCTTTATATCTTTCAATCTAAATATGTATTATATTATGCAGATGACAGGCAAGGGTCGAGGTAACAATGATTCTAGTAGTTCTACGGGTCGAGAAAGGGCTAGGAAACCAAAGAGGAGAGTAGAAGATTATACTCTATCTTGTCTTGCCGTTTCAGAGATGCCTATGCCTACGTCTTTTCCTCCACCCCAGGGCTATTCTGTGCTGCCACAGCATCACCAGCCCTACAAGTTTGTGCAGACACCAGGTCTTTCGTCACAGGGCCATAGGACTGTACGTCCGACATACAATCCAGCTGCCGCACATCCACGTGGATCTCAGCCATCTGCATCGCATGGACCGCATCGATCCATGTCACATCCACATGGATCACAGGCATCAGTGTCACAGCCACTCGGGTCACAGCCACTCGGGTCACAGCAATCAGTGTCACGTCCCCCTGCGGCCCATACAGCTATGTTGCAGTCACAGGGCTCGCAGCCACCTTCATTTGGGACTCCATCTATTACAGACCTTCGCCTGCGAGACACTGGCTCTGACCCCCCTACACCTTCCACACATGCCTCTGATATACATGGTTCGGACGGTGATGGTGATGATGACGAGGAGGTGCATCGTGATCAATATGGCAGGATCATCATAGTCCCTGAGGGTGAAGGGTAAGAGTATTTGTTATTTTTACGTTTATTGTTTTGTACAATTTTACTAAGATATTAATGTGTTTAGTTTATTAAATTACAGGTTCATCCCTAGTAATATTACTACAAGGATAATCACCCAAGCCACCAGAAAGCTATTAGATGGCTCTTATGCGACTTGGAGTGATTTCCCATTCTCGCTTAAGGAGCAAATTTTCAATGAATTTAAGGTATAAATATTCTTTTAAGCAGTACAATTATTTATATTTATGATATATCCATCTATATACTTAACTTTTGAAATACAGAGCAAGTGTGTATGGGAACACCGCTATAGCGCGGATGTAGCTGCTAATTTCTATCTCAAAGCTCGCAAGCGATTGTCACATTGCTTTTCCAAAGCTAGAAAGTTGAACCAGAAGCCCTCCTGGTTGCTTGAGCATCTATGGGAGGATTTGCAAAGGCAATGGCTAAACGCAGAGTTCTTAAAGAAGAGCGAGAAAGGAAAGAAAGCTCGTGCTTCTGAGAAGGGAGGCTCCCTGCATACTGGAGGTGCGATCAGCCTCGGGACAATAAAGAAGAGAATGGTACGTAATTGCTTAATTTAATTTTGATTTTCAACATATATTTACTCTGTTTCTTAACTAAAATTTATGAGTTTTCAGGAGAAGAAGTTGGGGCGTCCGATGAGGCAAGATGAGTTATTCAAGGAGACTCATATTGTCAAGAAGAAGAAAAATTCGATGAAGAAAGGTGGGTCGAGGGCCGAGCCTCGACTGTACATGTAAGTTTTCAATTTTCATTAAGTATTTTGATTTACTTTTATATAACTTTTGAAATACTAATTCAATATAATTTTTCTTATAGGTTCGCTTCACAGCTGAGGTGATGGAATTCATACGCAGCCAGCCACCTAATGAGTCGGGTGACCCAATCCAACCGTTGGACGAGGATGCTGAAAGACTATGGACGCAGGCTACTGGCGGTCCAAAATGGGGGAAGGTATACGGGCTTCCCACTAAGAAATTCTACCGCTATAAGTGTGGAATGCAAGGAATAGGCACTTCCGCGCAACGGAGCAACTTGATGGGGAGAGCCTCTCCTCTGTGAGGGAGACTGTGGCAAAGCTCACAGCTGAGCTAGAAGCCTCCAAGGAAAGAGAAAGGATTAGAGATGTTCAGTACATTGGCATACAAGAGCAGCTCAAATCTCTCTTGGCTTTTGGCGCTTTTCCGATTCCCCGGTCTCGTGAATCATCGCCAGAGGTTCGCCTTCCCCGTGCTAGTTCCTCCCGTCCTCCCCGTTATCATTCCTTCGGTCCTAGACAACGACACCTTTCTCCATACCGTCTTCGTGATGAAACTTCATCGGACGATGACACTAATGATGTACAAAATAATTCTTGAATTGTAATAACAGTTAACTTATTTTGGTTAGCTTAATGTATAAGTTATATTGAACTTTATAATTTGTTACTTTTATTGTTGTTGTTGTTTTTAATCAATGTTTATTGTTGTTGTTGTTGTTGTTATTTATTGTTGCTGTTTATTGTTGTTGTTGATGTTGTTGTCGTCGTTGTTGTTGTTTATGGCATAAAATGCCTGTTTAGGAATTTGGTATGTTGTCGTTGTTGTCGTTGTTGTTGTTGTTTATGGCATGAAATGCCTGTTTAGGAATTTGGTAAGCTGGCAGGTGATTTAGCTGCCAAAACAGGCAATTTCTGCCAAAAATGAACCAAGAAAAGCGACCAACGTTGGTCTCTCTTTGGTCGCTTTTCTCTGGAAAAAAACAATTTTCTGGGAAACAGCGACCAACTTTAGTCGCTATTTGACCCAAAATTACCAAAAGAGACCAACATTGGTCGCAAATCTATTTTAAGAAAAACAAATCTGCAAATATAGCGACCAACGTTGGTTGCTTATAATTAAAAAAAAAATTAGTTCTTGCAGGTAGCGACCAATGTTCGCTTAATTTTAAAAAAAAATCAAAAAAATTAATTATATAGCGACCGACGTTGGTCGCCATTTTCAAGATTATAATAAATAAATAAAAATATAATTTTGCATTTGGAGACCAACGTTGGTCGCAAATTTTAGCGACCAAAGTTGGTCGCCATTTTCTTTACCCTGAATATTTGGTCCTTTTACCTTAAAGACCAAAGTTGGTTGCTAATTAGCGACCAACTTTGGTCCCTAAGGTTAAGGGACCAGCTTAATATCGACCAGGCGCTTTTTGGTCGCTTTAATAAGCGACCAACTTTGGTCGCTTTTTGTGGTCGCTTTTTACCGGATTTCTAGTAGTGGTAGTATCCCTTCTCCTGCTTTCAACTTCATTGTTGAATCAAGAGGTGAAGTCACAGCAGAACCTCCTATACAGTCAAACTCCTTAAGAAGGTCTTGAGTGAACTTCCTCGATGTAATCAAAACTCCATCCCTTTTATAAAGTATCTCCATCCCTAGGATAATGGAGTCTGCCCAGATCTTTTATTCTGAAAGTTTCATGTACAAACTTCTTCAAGCTGTTAATTTCCTCTAAGTAGGCTCTTGTGATGATAACATCATCTACATAAACAGCTACAAAAGTCATTGAGTTCCCTTTACTTTTGTAGAACAGGGAGTAATCAAACATAGAATGCATGTAGCCTCTAGAATAGAGAGCTTTTGTCAATTTGGCAGACCACTGTCTACTAGCCTGCTTTAATTCATACAAGGATTTGTTCAACTTGTACATTATCCCAGATTGCTCTACAAGTAAGCCTGGTGGTACTTCCATATATACTTACTCATGTAAATCACCATGGAGGAATGCATTGTTCACATCTAATTGGAACATTTTACATCCGTTCTTAATTGATACCCCAATCAGAGTCCTTACTGTTGTCATCTTCACAACAGGTGAAAAGGTCTCAGTGAAACTATACCTGTTTCATACATGCATTATGTATTTTGTTACAAACTTATCAATTTCAAATTAAATTATTTTATTGAAAATTTGATTTGTATTGTATGCGACAGATTGATTCTAGAAAGGAAGAGATGAGCAATGAACGATGAGGGATTGTGGACTATGGTTGCTGCTAATATATGCGAGGTACGATTACTTCACCAGCTTGCATGACAAATGTCACGATCCAAAATTCACTCGTGGTCGTGAATGGCGCCTAACACCGCCTTCAGGCAAGCCAACAATGATTAGTCAATTTGATTACTCATTCTAGTACCTTAAAACCATAATTTTTATTAAAGAAATAGTGTGAAATAAAATTTACACGACTACAATAGTGAACAACCCGTAGAAACCCCCAAAATCTGATGTCCCAAGTGAGTGAGCATCAACTAGGAAATATAATAAAATACAACATCTGTCTGGAATAAAAGTTAGACAGAAAAAATATAAATAATCTGATGGAGACTCTGCAGGCTGCGGATTGTAAAATAAAATGCAGCTCACGGTAAAGTTCCCGCAATAGTCGCGCCTCTACGCCCAAAAGACCACCACACATATATGTACCGGCACGAAAAGTGCAGCAAGTATAGTATGAGTTTTACATAAATCAACGCGTACTCAGTAAGTATCTAGCCTAACCCCAGATAAATAGTGACGAGGGGTTAACATCAACACTTACTAGTGGTCCAGTAAGACAGATACAGTAGAAGTAAACAGATGCGAATCAGAGAAAATAAACGAAGTAACAAGTAAAATATGCGGTATAATCCTCTTCCCAGCAGTAACTCAAACTCTCAGCGAGCAGCTACCTCCTCAATCGGAGTATATATATATAGTGGACCTTACCAGATAGGTCGGCACAGTTCAATTAGGAAAAGCTCACAGATATGCTGGCTTCTTGAAAATCATTACGCACGACTTCATAAGAGTATTTTATAGAAGTGTCGAGGCGTACGGCCAGATCCATTACAACTCCGCTCGAAAAGTCTATAAAATCAACCATCAGGCCCACGTCCCTTGATTCCGAAAATTTTCGAAGATAAACTTACCTATAGCCTCAAGAACTCAAATATATAATTTATTCTCAGTTCCACATTCAATTTCGTGGTCAAATCCAAAAATATAAATGTTAGGTTTTCTACAAAAAACCTCATAATTTCTACTAATTTTCATATTTAAATCCATATACAAACTATGTATTTAACTTGTAATAGGTGGGAATCACTTACCTTGTGTTGCTTGAAGCTCCCCTTGAAGCTCTCCAAAATCTCCCCAACCAAGTGAAAAATGAAAGAAAATGGGCCAAAGTCCCTTTTTATAAAAACCTTTTTTCCAAAGCGTCCTTTTGCATCTACGGAACACCAGCCGCTTCTGCGGCTCCGCAGAGGCGATGCTCCTCCTCGCTTTTGCGGCTTCTCTCGCCTCTGCGGACAAATGGTCCGCTTTTGCGGACTCGCTTCTGCGGCAACATTGCCGCTTCTGCGAAGCAGCCCTCCCTCACACTTTTTGTTTCTGCGATCGATTAGCCGCAGGTGTGACTCCGCTTCTGCGGTCCACCTGCTCTCTTCTACGACCCCAGCCCAATCACGCATGGTCGCTTCTGCAACCCTCTTGGCCACTTCTGCGGCTCCGCACCTGCGGCCAAAACCTCGCAGGTGCGGTTACACCAGATATGCTGCCACCAACATTTTCATAAGGCCAAATTCAATCTGTTAACCATAAGAATCCACCTAAGGCCCTCGGAACCTTAACCAAATATACCAACACGTCCCAAAATACAATACGAACTTAGTCAAGCCTTTAAATCACAACAAATAACGCTAAAAACACGATTCGCGCATCGATTCAAGCCTAATGAACTTTAAAACTTCATGCTTCTATATCCGACGCCAAAACCTATCAAATCAAGTACGATTAACCTCAAATTTTTCACACAAGTCATAGTTGACATAACGAAGCTACTCCCACTTCCGGAATCAGAATAAGACCCTAATATCAAAAAAAATCCACTCTCGGTCAAACTTCCCAAAAATCATCCAATTTCCATCTTTCGCCAATTGACACCGATAAAACCTATGGACCTCGAAATCAACATCCGAACATGCTCCTAAGACCAAAACCAACATACGAACCTGTTGGAACCTTCAAATCCCAATTCTGAGGTCGTTCACTCAAAAATCAAACCTTAGTAAATTCTTTCAACTTAATGCTTTCAAAATTAGAATTTTCTTTCCAAATTAACCTCGAACTTCCGAAATTCAATTCCGACCACACGTACAATTCATAATTCTTGAAGTGAAGCTACTCAAGGCCTCAAACCGCCATACGATGTGTTAGAGCTCAAAACGACCGGTCGGGTCGTTACATTCTCCTCCACTTAAACATACGTTCGTCCTCGAACGTGCTAAGGACTGCTCCGGAGTTGTCCAAAATTACTGTTTAACACCTCGTGCGCCTACCCGTGCCACCACAACCCAGTTGAATACATTAGCTCGAATCTGACTGAAGATCCTCCCTTTTATTTAGCCAATAAACCTTAGGACCAAATTCCAACCTCTAAATTCCTCTATAGGTCATGAATCTAGCACACGAACTTCGTACCAATCACCACGCACTGTACCAAACATGATCACGCATCCATGCTTAAATCACAACCATGCACCACATAAGTCAGTTGCTCATAATAACATCATCCGACCACAATAGCTGAAATCTCACGAATCTGGTGCCCGCAATACGTCTCATGACGCATATAAATCATGTTCCAACTCTCGCAACACTACCACGACGAAAGAGACATGTAGAAACTCATAACCACCTGCCGAATCAATAATTTCATGGAGTCTCTCCTCCTGACAAGATCCATTACCTCATTTTGAACTGAATAACGATATTCTTCCTTTAATGTACCATATATAAATCTGATTGCACAAATTTAAAGTCCAATAATCTCATCTCACCCAATACAAGCTACTCAGGCAACAAGCCACCTCAAACACTGACTCAGATCTCATATGACGCCATCAATATGCCGACAAGCTATAACTCGAATATGATACATAAGGAGGAACGAACTCTGAAAAAGAATTACCCAGCCCACGCAACAAAATAAACGGTCAAACAGATGTTATGAACCCTTCTCAGAAAATGAGAAACAAAATACGCAGGAATAGATATAGGGAACCATACTCAACATATCACTATTGCGGCGTGTAACCCGATCCAAACGTGATATCGTTGCGGTGTGCAACGTGGAGGCGTGCCACTCGATCCACTCATAACAATAAATAAGGACATACTCATCAAGCCATAATGCTTCTACCTATGAAATACCGAATATCGACCATAAGCATGCTAAGTGCAAAAATAAAACTCTAGGGAGACGGATAGCGCCATACGCTACAAAACCCAAACACGACTAAGGTGCGATAAATGACTTGCATCTCGAGAGCCATCCTACTCATATGACACCACAAGCTACACGGGACCACAACACACGTGTGAACAATCAAGTCGTCTCAATCCGACACAACCCCCACAGTTCACAACCAAAGGAATAGAGCGCCTTCCAAGCATAAACTCTCACATTAACAATAGTACCAAAATCTCCGTACTTGGTTTCGATCTTTAACAATTAGGTGACTAGCATGCCACACATACAAATCACCCCGTGGGTACGCTCCCACGACATTCCGCACCAGGTAGCAAAGTATGCACCTCCACACCACTAACCGTACTAATCTGTAAAGCAATTCAAGAACCCGCAATTCAATACGCAATGCTTTTTCCACAGAACACCACTCCCAGGCAACACTAGGATAATGTCAACTTACTCTAAACATCTAAATTCTTTTTCGGCTCATCCGAGCTCGTGAAATCCTTGTCAACACCGAACCGCAACCCCGATCCTCAACTTTTTATTTCTCATGCCGCTCACTGCACTTATTATGCCACTACACGAGAATACACGAATTCATCATAACCCCTGAACTACCAATAGGATGACACTTCATCGGCTAGAAACCTTTCACTTAGCTCATTTCCGAAGAGCCCATGCAACACACAACTGAATTCCCAAACTGCAGATAACACAACCTCAAATCGTGATTTAAACTATCATAACTCTTCCGGAATCCATTTACACAACAAAGCCATTTGAATCAAATACCTCCCAAATTAATCAGGTCCTGGTGGCTGTCAAGCCCGCACATACAACTACAAACCACATGTATAATTTCACACAACAAAGGAACTGATCCTTGCCACAGTCATGCTGATTTAGCCATTACTAACCGACCCAACCTCTTTCAATTTACCCTTGACCTGGCTTAGAAATATGATAGGTCCATCCACAACATAACGAACTCAAGCCACACTCAATCCTGAGTGACTCGAATCACGAGACCACATCGTCTCAATACCCATGACTCATCTCATACCTCCTCACGCCACAATAGCATCTCCAACTGGTGCACCCATTCAGCAAGACCTTCCGCGAGTCTGAAGTTATTTCTTCCTTTCCACTAATACTGCACTTTAATTCTTGAATCCACTAGGACCGTTATCGAGAGTCACCCATTCTGACCTGGTCCCAAATATGGCCAAACACCCACGTTCTAATAGCACATGAACACCTTCTCGAAGAAGCAACTGGCTGGACTCTTTTCCTTGTACATCACATCCACAAAAGCATAAGCTCCGAGTCTTCCCAAAAACCTGAACATACATCGATAACGACGAATATAGCACATATCCATCAAGTTCTTTGCTGAATTACTCCTGATATTTCCTTTTCTTAGTCATAAATAATTCGCCAACGCATCGATAACCAGAAACCGCACAAGTAGAAAATTACTCGATCCAATCGTAAACAGTAGGGATCCCCAATTAGCTTGAAGCTACCATCATAGAATGCTAAGCCCATAACGATTCCTCCTTCTCAATTACCATGATCTCGCACCGTTAACCCGCCTGAATTCTCAAAGTCTGTAGTTAAGCTTGTCATGAACATCCTGGATCACCAGTCACAGTCACCCACTCGACCTCTTACCGGTTAGCAAGTAATATTCCTCGCAGAAGCTTCATCAACATCACGCCACCGCTAACCTTCTCACGGGAGATAACCCACCTGTGGAATTCCTTACCGACATCTTCCAACGACGCTGCCCTAGGTATAGCTACCACGTAATTAGTAAATTCTCCTGAGCTCATGCTCGCCCACCAGCTGTATAAGCTGCTCCTCCCAATTGACATTAACTGAGTTCAATAATACTTTCCGAGCTCAAGTCATGTTGTACCTGAAACGATAATCAGATCTTCACACCGCTCTTCATTTCAAACAAACTCCTTTTTGCCATATTCGATCTTTGTACAGTAACCATCACTCCAAGTAAAATTCGTAGGCCAAATCACCTTCCATCACGATTCCCAAACCGTTTACACTTTCTCAAGGCACGCGACTATCCTACCACATAATCCATATGCTAATCTGCAACTCTTACTTCGGTTAAACCATCTCCTTTAAGCAACTTCTCAACCTCTGCTTCTTATACTTGACCTGCTAGTACTTCAACCACCGCGAAATACTCCTCGCCATGTCCATTCTCCTACTTTGCTGCCCAAATGTTGCCTCAAATCAAAATTCATCTCTATAGCACATGTACCAATAAAATGTTACCGACTCTAAGCCCCTTCGAAGATCATCTTTCTCGAGCCATCAACATTAGAAATTCTAATTTGATTCTGAACCGCTGCGCACCGCTATCTCTGGCAACCGCCCCTCAGGCACCATCTCACAACTCCCTGCCCCGAAGGCAAGATCTAAGAAGACCATAACACCAGCGAACCGTAATGCGTTCAAACTAGGACAGCGACACCGCATCACAATGAAAATTTCACCATGCTCAAAAACATCAAGTCTCGTTACTTCATCAACCAAACCTGGACATCTATAGTCCGATTGCCTTTTCTCCGCCAGAATTAAATGTTGAACCCCTTAATCATGCACTGAGAAATCCTCTTTTCAAGCCATTCACTGCCTCATCATAAACTATCACCTTACCCTTACACCAACATTGTGCGATAACAACGTATAGACATCTTAGAAATCCGTGCACAGTCTCGAAACCATAGAAAATACAGATGTTGAGCTAGAACAAATGAACATCCTTCCACAAGGTGATGACAATAGCTTGCCCGAACACGCAGGAAAAAACATCCTGCACTACGTCTGCAGTACCACTGTAACTCCTCGACGCCCAATTAATAACAAGCGCTTCACGTCGCATAAGACTAAGTAGGAAGGAAATAAAGGCACAAGCCTCAATGGAATCAAACCGCACGATGAGGAAATCAAGAAGGGAAGTGCTCCTAACAGCCTTGTAGCCTCTCGAAGATAAGTACAAACGTCTCTGTATCGATCCCCAAGACTCTTCTAGAATTGCTCATGACTCGTGATACCTAAGTGAACCTAGAGCTCTGATACCAAGCTGTCATGACCAAAAATCCACTAGTAGCCGTGATGGCGCCTAACACCGCCGTCAGGCAAGCCAACAGTGATTAGTCGATTTAAGTACTCATTCTAGTACCTTAAAATCATAATTTTTATTAATGAAATTGTGTGAAATAGAATTTACAAGAACTACAATAGTGAACAACCCGTAGGAACCCCCAAACTCGGTGTCACAAGTGCATGAGCATCAACTAGAAAATATAATAATATACAACATCTGTCTGGAATACAAGTTAGACAGGAAAAATATAAATAACTCTGGTGGAGACTCTGCAGGCTGCGGATTGTAAAATGAAATGCAGCTCATGGTAAGGTTCCCGCAATAGCCGCGCCTCTGCGCCCAAAAGACCACCACACATATATGTACTGGCACGAAAAGTGCAGCAAGTATAGTATGAGTACATAAATCAACGCGTACCCAGTAAGTATCTAGCCTAACCTCAGAGAAATAGTGATGAGGGGTCGACATCAACACTTACTAGTGGTCCAATAAGACAAATACAGTAGAAGTAAACAGATGCGAATCAGAGAAAATAAACGAAGTAACAAGTATAATACGTGGTATAATCCTCGTCTCAGCAGTAACTCGAACTCTCAGCTAGCAGCTACCTCCTCAATCGGAGTATATATATATATATATAATGGACCTTACCAGATAGGTCGTCACAGTTCAATTAGGAAAAGCTCACAGATATGCTGGCTTCTTGCCAATCATTACGCACGACTTCATAAGAGTATTTTATAGAAGTGCCGAGGCGTACGGCCCGATCCATCATAACATTTCCAAACCATTGATACATCTATTTTATTGTCGAGGCAAACGGCCTGCTCCCATGAGAGTGTGGTACATAAATCCTGCCGAGGCGTACGACCCGATCCATCATAGTGTGCGCACTACCGAGGATCGAACGGCACGAACCATAGATGCATCTATCCTGCCGAGGTGAACAGCTCGATCCCATTAGAATAAGAAGTTTTGATGGGTCCTTGACCCCACTCACGAATAGGCATGCGAGTTATAAATTTTTAAGGGAAACCTTTCGATGAGAATGCATAACGTGGAGAAATTCGTAAGAGGGGTACAATTAAATCTGCGGTTTATCATGAAGCCCATCAAATCTCTATAATAGCAAGTCTATCACTCTACACAAGTCTAGTCTCAAGTCGCAACATAAAATATAGGAATTTAATAGGCAAGCGACAACTCAAATAGTACAGTTATAGAATGGCGGGAACTTAAGTCTACCCGGACATAATGCAAAATCTAGCTATGCATGGACTCTCATCACCTGGTGCATACGTAGCCCCCGCAACAAGCAACACATAACGAATACATCACCTAGGGGTAGTTTCCCCCTCATAGAGTTAGACAGGAGACTTACCTCGCTCCGAATTTTCATAATCGGCTCCAAGGCCTCTCTAACACCTCAAACCAAAGCCCCTCGATCTAAAATTATTCAAACAATGTGCAAACCAATCAAAAGATGCTCTAATACCCATAATTAATCAACTTAAACAATTCCCAACTGTGCTCGAAAAGTCTATAAAATCAATCCTGGGGCCCATATGTCTAAATTCCGAAAATGTTCGAAGATAAACTTTGCCATAGCCTCACTAACTCAAATATATAATTTATTCTCAATTCCACGTTCAATTTCGTGGTCAAAATTCAAAAATATCAATTTTATGTTTTCCACCAAAACCTCACAATTTCTACTAATTTTCATGTTTAAATTCATATATAAACTATATATTTAACTTGTAATAGATGGGAATTGCTTACCTTGTGTTGCTTGATGAAAATCTCCCCTTGAAGATCTCCAAAATCGCCCCAACCAAGTGAAAAATGAAAGAAAAGGGCCAAATTCCACTTTTATAAAAACCTTTCTGCCCAGTGTCCTTTTGCATCTGGGGAACACCAGCCGCTTCTGCAGCTCCACAAATGTGATGCTCCTCCTCGCTTCTGCGGCTTCTCTCGCTTTTGCGGACTCGCTTCTGCGGCAACATTGCCGCTTCTACGAAGCAGCCTCCTTCACACTTTCCGCTTCTGCGATCGATCAGCCGCAGGTGTGACTCCGCTTCCGCGGTCCACATGCTCGCTTCTGCGACCCCAGCCCCAATCATGAATGGCCGCTTCTGCGACCCTCTTGGCCGCTTTAGCGGCTCCGCACTTGTGGCCAAAACTTCGCAGGTGCGGTTACACCAGATATGCTGCCACCAGCATTTTCATAAGACCAAAATCAATCTGTTAACGATCCGGAATCCAACTGAGGCCCTCGAGACCTTAACCAAATATACCAATACGTCCCAAAATATAATATGAACTTAGTCGAGCCTTTAAATCACATCAAATAACGCTAATGCTTCTACATCTGATGCTGAAACGTATCAAATCAAGTCGGATTAACCTCAAATTCTGCACACAAGTCATAATTGACATAACAACGCTACTCCCACTTCCGGAATCGGAATTCGACTTCGATATCAAAAAGTCTACTCCCGGTCAAACTTCACAAAAATCATCCAATTTTCAACTTTCGCCAATTGACGCCGATAGAACCTACGGACCTCCAAATCAACATCCGGACATGCTCCTAAGATCAAAATCAACATAAGAACCTGTTGAAACCTTTAAATCCCGATTCGAGGTCGTTCACTCAAAAGTCAAACCTTAATCAATTCTTCCTACTTAAAGCTTTCAAAATTAGAATTTTCTTTCCAAATCAATCCCGAACTTCCCGAAATTCAATTCCGACCACACGTACAAGTCATAATTCCTGAAATAAAGCTACTCAAGGCCTCAAACCACCGAATAACGTACTAGAGCTCAAAACGACCAATCAGGTCGTTACAACAAAAAAGTCATACGACGAAGGTGCACCCATATTCTTTTCCGTTAGTTTTTTCACTTTCCATTTCTCTTTTTGGTGTAAATTTACTTTAAAGAGTGATTATTAGTAATAATTATTGAAGTGGACTATGCACCCTAGATGTTTGATGATATTCTTGACTCAGCTTATTTAGAGTAATTAAATTCACAATGTTTATTTCAGCCGTAGCAATATAAGACTTGTGCAATGTGTTTATGTGGCAAAAGAACACCCGTTTAATTAAGTCCGCATATTGATATGTGTGTGCATGAAAAGGTTTTGAATTTTTTATTAATGAATTAATTATTAAATTCAATTTTTTATATAAAATATATTTGTAATGATTATGTGTGGATCATAATATCTTTCCTTCCTTCCACTTACACATGTTAATAGGAGCGAGATTTATCCTTCTTCCAACGGCAAAAAAAAGATTTCGTCATACCTGGAAACTTTCAATCCCAGAGGCCCTTTTCAGTGGTATTATTCATTATACGCTTCATAAAAGAATTTGAATCCATTATATGTTTCATATGTGGGTTTGTTTTTAATTGATCAAAGGTTTAAGGTACTAGAGTTTATTGTGTTACCAGATAACGAAAGCTTAATTCAAATTATCCTGTGAAGTTTCTCAAATTATATAGATGGCATTATGTGGGAACCGTCACGAGAGAAACTAAGCAACTAAAGATAAAAGTTTGGAGGGAGGTTTCTGGATTTTTCCATTTTGAATGATCATGTAAATTAATTAGGTTCAATCTACGGCTACTGTTATCATGAAATATGAGTTGGTTAATAACCATATACACAGCGCCGGTAAAGTTGAAAATTTGTTGACTGATTCTTCTAATTTTTGTTTTGAGCTTCTCCACTTTCTCTGTTTTTTTCTTTTTATCGTAAATGGAAAGAGAAAAACAAGAAGAGGTTATGTGCATCTGGAAATGATAGATATTTAGCAAGAGACAAGTTCTTGAGGATTAAAATCAACAAAGAGTTCAATCATTTAATGATGGATAAATTAAGCAACTTAATTAACTTCTAATCAGGTCATATTATATTATACTGGCTCAAACATTTTACCAATCATAAACGGGATAACATATGTTTGTCAAAGCAACGTGAACAATCACTTGATGTACTCTGAATGGTAGAATTCTCACCATTTCTTTTGTCCGGTTTGAGAATATTACTACAACTTTCAATTATAATTCCAGAATAAAAAAGTTTCGATAAGGAGTGTTTCCACTTCTAATGGGCCTTACAGTGCGCGAATTTGAATTAATCGAAACCCCTATTCTAGTATCGGACTCCGAATAGAGAACCAAAAAAAAATTCCACTTGGCCGGAAGGGGATCTCTGAGTTATGAGTTATGGCCAAGTTTCTCAAATAAAAGGATTCCTGATCTAGTTGTACTCAGTGGCGGATCCAGGATTTTAGTTTCGTGAGTGCTTAACTTTTCTTGACGTAAAGTTACTATCAATCCCATCATATAAGTATGCAACTATTTAAATACAATGAAAAAAAATTTAATTAGAAAATCATGATATTAATATTATAGACGCCGTGAAAATGTGATGGATAACACAATTAGCAAGAAAAAGATCAGTGGATTTTGCGGTTCGGGAAGGATTCTTTATTTTTCTAAAGCAAATTTTCTTTTTCTTTCTTTGCTATAATTAATTAGATAAAGTAAGAAAAGAAAAGAAAAAAAAAAAGATAAAACAAAGTCAGAAGCAAAAGAATAAAAGTAGCATTGGCTCAAAAAATTCGCTAGTGAAAACTGAAAAGAATAAAAAGAGAACCTCATAAAACAAAGTCAGAAGCAAAAAAATAAAAGTAATATTGGCTCAAAAAAGTCGCTAGTGAAGACTGAAAATAACAAAAAGAGGACCTCATGATTGGGGCAAAAGAAAATGCTTGATAATATAAGAAAAAATTGAGGGAAAAAAACTTGCAAGGAGTGAGATTTGATCCCTCACCCTTTGGCTTTTACAGTGCTCCAGCACTCATCATAAACCAAAGCACCCACCTAGCTCTCTATTACCTAGGTGCTTGCTGATTTATTGTATCCTTTTTCTTAAATTCTCTATATAACTATACATACTCCGAGTCGAGGTTAATGGGTGCTCGAGCACCCGGAACACTACATGTAGATCCGCCCCTGGTTGTGCTTACTTACTCTCCCCGGTCTATTGCAGAAGGATACTGATCTTTATGCATAGACTGGATGATTTTTCTATAACTTGAGAGATTTCCTTAACCAACATTTACATATATCTTTTACTTTGAAGCTTAATTATGTGTTGTATATTACTTAAAAGTTTTCTCCTTATAATGCAAATCTACCTTCAATTTCACGTATAAAGCGTACACAAGTTCAACTACAACACCAACCAAGTTTTAGTGCCAAACTACCAGTTTTATTACTGAACTTTTATCTAGTTAAAGTTATGTCTGAACTTCTTTTGTTATTGCACCAGGCATCAGCCATTTCATTCCACACATGCTTTAAACTGAACAAGAATTACCCGAGCTTTACTTTACAAATGAAAATCACAGCTATACAATAGGCTCTAAAAGCATTACTTTTCCAAAAGAGTGCTTATATAGGGTGGCAGTAATGGTAACAGGGCAAAAGTTACATGACATATATACGTTGAATGGTAGGCACATTAAAAGTAATCATTAAGGCGATGTCTAATCTCGCCTGAGACTGACTAATCACTTGAATAGGATGAGACTGATTTACCGACATCTATTCGCATATCTTATAATCATCAATTATAAGAGAATGTTTTTATTGCTCCACAATGATCTTGCCTGTGGCATGTCCATCAATCATCTTGGCCCAAGCATCTTGTGCCTTGCTTAGAGGATGTTTGGAGTCAACTACAGTCTTAAACGTCCCTTCCTTCACCAACCTAACAACCAAGTTCAGTTCATTATCTCCTTTAGGAATCAAAATAAATGGCAGCAACTGCTTACTGGAGAAGGTCAATTTCTGAAATACACATGTGCATATTGCACTAGGTCCAGGAGTCAGATCAATGACCTTACCACTGTCACTCAAATTAGGCTCAAATCTTGACCAGGGAATGCCTTTAGCACATTAAACCACTGCATCATCCGTCCTAACGGACTCTCAAGAGCTGCACCTTCTGGAGTCTTGTAATCAAGAACCTCATCGGCTCCTAAGCTCTTTACAAATTCAATGTTACGAGCTCCACATGTCCCTATAACATGTGTATTTCCTAGCTTTGCCAATTGAACAGCATAGTGTCCAACACCACTCGAGGCAGCGGTGACAAGAATGTTCATACGCCTTCCACTTCTATCTAATTTGATTCCAGCAATATCAACAAGGGCCTTGTGTGCTGTAAGAGCAGCAATTGGAAGACATGCACCTTCAGTAGCCGATACCTCTTCCGGCCTTGGAACAGTCAAGCTCTCCTTTGCGACTGCATACTCAGCAAATCCGCCTCCTTTCTGTTATCAAGCACATGAGTATATTTATGTTACAACTCTCATACAAGAGTTTATAGTTGGTGCACTAACAGCGCAAAGAATTTTTACGCTATCAAGTTAAGTTGGTTCACAACAATAGGTAACTCGCCATATCAAGACTGATATGGTAAACTGAAGAAATAGTGTAATATCTGCAATAACTGGTTAACTTGCATTGCTAATAGACTGCCAACATATATAACTTAAACTCATCATACGAAGGCAAAAAGATCAGGTTGATGAGGTTACATTCTAATAATGGTAGCAGAGCCCAAAATAAAATAAGATACAGAAACGATTGTTTTTTTGACTTGTGTGTAAATTTAGAGCCTAGCAGGTGCATAAATATGCAAGACTAACATAATGAAAACAAGTCAAACGAAAAGCAATTAGACTTACAAGAAGATCAAGAATAGCCACCACTTTGTCACCAGCCTTGAATTTTACAACACTAGATCCAACCTCTACAATCTCCCCTGCTGCATCAGTACCTGCTCCTCACAAAAAATGCAGTATTAAAAGTGTATAATATAAAGTAGAAGACTATAAACGATGAGCTAGAAAGGGTTAGGGCATCTTGGTGTCTCCTTATTTTGGATTCTGAAGAAAGGATCAGATGTGAAGATTATTGAAATTACCAGGTATAACAGGAAATTTGCGAGTAACAAAAGGACGATTGTCACCGTTCTGAAATATCAAGTCTAATGGATTTAAGCTTGTAGCCTCCAACTTTAATAAGACCTCATCCTTGTCTGGAGTAGGTACTGGAACTTCAACATGCTGCAACAAGCAATATATGTGCATCAATCAGTAATTTGGCTACATGACGCAACCTTGCTCCATATTTCCTTTGCATTCTTCAAAATACACCAAAAAATTACAATCTCTGTATAAATACTTAATACACACCAGATACGTATTCCTTCCCGGTTCCGTGTAACATAGGCCTTATTCATGACACTTGCATAAAATAGAAATTAAAATTCTTATGCTCCAGTTAACAGTCATAGAATTTGTTCTGACAGTGCAAAAAATAAAATTTATACTATTACATTTGTTCCAATCCTCAATACTCTTTTCTAGATTCATGGATATTGAATCAATCGAATGCACTTCTAACACCTGTTCTACTTTTGGAAGACCTTGTGTCATATCATCGGATCTCGATTTTTCATATATAAATGTAACTAATGTATCTCCTTCATAAAGGGTTTCCCCATAATGGCCATGAACAGTTGCTCCGGGGTGGCCAAATAAGGCTTACCTGATCGTATTACTATCGAGTCAACTTGAACAAGTATCACTTGACCCGATTTGAGGGGCGGTCCATTTTTGGCTATACATATATTTTCACAAATATAAGAGAACTACGTGTAGTCGTCCATAAAAAGTGGGACTAGTAACCTAGAAAATAAGATATGTTACCTACTTAACATAGATTGATATGCTTAAAATTTTTTCTCTATTTCCAATATATACAAGATAAATCCTTAATTACATAGAGAGTTTCCATCCAAAGGAACGGAGAGAAAGTACCTTCAAGCCAGCAGCCACCTCCATAAGAGTCGACTGCACCGCGCGCATTAGCTTCACTGCCATACCAGTTACTATTTCACCTCATTGTCCTATTTTTTCAGCAGCAGTATTTAAAATGATTGAGGACGAACATTAAGCAATATCTTGCATTTAATTGGCTGAAAAGTGGTGCTAGTCAGCGTTTCCTCCTTCCTAGTGTTTTCCAAGGAGAATAGTCAACCGTGTATAGTCGTTGGCATATCCATTGTCACTAGTTAAAAAACTAAGGTCGAAAATTGAAATTGCTTTGACTCATGGAAATAATCAATTGTTGCCTTGTTGGAATGGTGTACCTTGAGTACTCCTAACTGCTAAGAGATCATATAGTGAATTGTCAACCAATTGAATCCATTCTCTTGAAGATCAAGTTGTGTATCCAAATGTGAAAGTAAGCAAAATAAACATATTAAAATTGAAGAAAGCAGTTGTATTTAATATTGGACCATTTGGGCCTATTCAGACAAAATTGTCATTTCCCAGGGAACTCACCTTTCTCTAGAGCACCAGCCACCAAGAACTTTTTCTTTTTCATCTTTCTTTTCGAATGTTATATGGTCGAAGCCAGAACGCTAAAATCAGAACATCACATGTTACTTTGGATCAACCTTCCCCTAATTGTACTTCCAGACAACCCAAAAATAAAGCGCATTATTCAGAGAGGTGAAAAAGAAAGAAGGTAGGGCTTTTGGGAAGTGGAGTTGCAACAATTCAACTGTCACTCCAATCCCCACGCACCAAGTTTCAAACATTTGACTTTACGTACAGTCATATCTCTCTATAACACTATACACTATAAAAGTCAAATTTTATTCATCGATTTTTCAAGTTATATTTTACATCTCTATAGTAGCTTTTTACCTATAACAGCAATAGTCATATTTATAGCAGAACTATCACCACCTAAAATTCAAAAATAAAAGTTGTGATGGCGCCTAACATTGTCGTCAGGCAAACCAACGGTGATTGATCAGCTTAATTACCCATTTTTTTATCTTGAAATTATAATTTTTCCTTAATTAAATCAAATGAAATAGAATTTATACCACTACAATAACGAACAACCCGTAGGAACCTCAAAACCTGATGTCACAAGTACATGAGCATTTTCTAAGGAGTATAATAATAATACAACATCTATCCCGAATGTAATAAGACATAATAAAATGAATAGTACGATGGAAACTCGTTGGACTGTGATGCATAGCCTGGAATGCAGCTCACATAAAGTCTCCTCAACAGGTGCGCCTATGCACCAAGGTGATCATCAAATGAACCTGTCAGATCATGCACATTTAGTGCAGAAGGCAGCATGAGTATGTAAATCAACGCATACCCAGTAAGTATCTAGCCTAATCCCGGAGAAGTAGCGACGAGGGGTCGACATCATCACTTGCTACAGGTCCAATGAAGCAATATAATAAAACATAAGCAGATATGAGGCATACAACAATGATGGGGTAAATCTATAAGTTACATAATCTTCCAATTTTTTCTTTCAAGGCACAAATTTCTAAGTCTTATATTCTAACTTAACAGCTCGGAAAAATATCAAGTGTCATTATCAAATGAGTAAGGAATACCATATAAAATGCCGGGCATCAGTGAAAAGTTTAGCTCGTGAATATTCGGTCTACTAGCGAAATAACGCATGATTTTTCCAAGGTCGTTCCGCCCGATCTGGAATAATGTGTACACTGTTGAGGGTCGAGCAACACGAACCATATATGCATCTATATACTGCCGAGGCGTTCGGCCGCTCCACAAGAAAAAGGAAGGAAGTTACTGAATTACGAGACGCGTGTTTACAATACAGTACATGAGCACATAACGAATATAATCTTTACGCTTCTCAAATAACTCGCCCACAACTCAAAGTACTAGGGCTTGGCCTATTATATATATATTTATTTCTAAATCAAATTCAATTATTACTTTAATTAATTAAGCCAGCAGGATGAGTTCAGATAATTCAAATATTACAGGATAAGATCCTAAGTTTACCCGGACATAAATATGCTTTAGTTACGTACGGACTCTCGTCACCTAGTGCATATGTAACACCCACAACTAGTTGCACATAACAACACCTAGAGGGTAGTTTCCCCCTCACAAGGTTAGACAGGAAACTTACCTCGCTCTGAAGTTCCATAACCGGCTCCAAGGCCTCTCAACACCTCAAACCATTGCTCGTTGATCAAAAACTATTTAAAAAATGTGCAAATCATTCAAAATATATCCAAATACCCATAATTAATCAATTTAAACAAATCTCAACTCCCACTGAAAAGTCGATAAAGTCAACCCTCGGGCACACGTGCCCGGATTCTGAAAATTTTTGAATGTAAACCTTACCCATAACACCACGAACTCAAATATATAATTTATTCTCAATTCCATGTCCAATTTTGTGGTCAAAATTCAAAAATATCAAATTCTAGATTTTCTACCAAAAATCCCAAATTGCTACTAATTTCTATGTTTAAATCCCTATACAAACCATGTATTTAACTTGGAATAGGTGGGAATCACTTACCTTGTGTTGCTTGATGAAAATCTCCCCTTGAAGCTCTCCAAAATCGCCCCAACCAAGTGAAAATGAGAGAAAATGGGCCAAATCCCGTTTTTATAAAACCTCACTGCCCAGCGACATTTCGCATCTGCGGAACATGAGCTTCTTCTGCGGCTCCGAGTCTGCTTCTGCAGCTTCCACCAGGCCCCTCAACCTCCGCATCTGTGGCCCCTCCAACGCTTCTGCGGCTCCTCACGCGCAGGTGCGGTTCCACTTATGTGGATCTCGACCGCATCTACGGTCCCAGTCTTCCCCAGCCTTTCTGCTTCTGCGCTCAAGGACGCCGCATCTGCGCCATCGCAAATGTGAAAATGGTCTTGTACCTGCGCCACTGTCCAGCTCGCCCAGAACCGCTCCTGCGTCCCTCTTGGCCACTTCTGCAGCTCCACACCTGCGCCCAAAACCTCGCAGGTGCGGTTACACCAGATACTAGCTGCTTCAGCATTTCATAAGTCCAAAAGTCAATCCGCTTTCAATCCGAGTCACACTCGAGGCCCCTGGGACCCTGTCCAAACATACCAACACATCCCAAAATACAATGCGAACTTAGTCGAAGCCGTAAACCACGTCAAACAACATCAAAATCATGAATCACACCTCAAATCAAACTCATAATTTAAAAAATTTCCAAATTTTATATCTTGTGCTGAAACGTATCAAATCAATCCGGAATCACTTCAATTTTCGCACACGAGTCATAAATGACACGACGAAGCTATTTCATGGCTCAGAACCCCAGACGGACATCGATAATATCAAAATTCACTTCAAACAAACTTATGAAATTCTTAAACCTTTAAAATGCCCACCTTCCATAATAAGCGCCGAAATGCTCTCGGCCCACCCGATACTCGACCCGAACATATGCCCAAGTATGAAATCATCGTACGAACTTATTGAAAGTTTCAAATATCAATTTCGAGGTCATTTACTCAAAAGTCAAACCTCAGTCAATTCTTCCAACTTAAAACTTCCGAAATTAGAATTTTCTTTCCAAATCAACTCTGAACTTCCCGGAGTTCAATTCCGACCACATGTACAAGTTATAATACCCGAAGTGAATCTACTCAAGGCCTCAAACCGCCAAACGACGCGCTAAAGCTCAAAACAACCAGTCGGGTCGTTACAAGAACGCTTTTTGTAAAATTATCTCTCTATAACAGCCGTATAGAATCTTTAAGATTACTAATAATAATTCTAAAAATATGCACACAATCTTTTTCATTAAATAAATTTTTTTGCTTGCATAAGAAACAAGATTTGAACATTTTCACATGATATCTTTTCCATTGGACAAATCCAACAAATATTTAGAATAGAAAATTTAATTGTTAAGCTCTTAGATTGTTTCAAGGAAAACTATTAGATACCTTTTTGCTCAAAATTTGGACACAAACATTCGCTAATTCAAGCGTTATATCGCTAGTGAGAGAATGAAATCTACGAAACAAATTATAATTACAAAGTTGTTCCATCAATCTTGAAAGAATTTATTTTTCTAGGTAGCTTTAAAATGTCTGCCTTAGAGTTTAAATCTTTATATGTTTAGTTAGAAATTTATTAATAATGTATTAGCTTTCTTCAATTTTTAACTAGTGAAATATGCATATCTTTTGAGATTTAAAAAATTTGAATAATTTTCTTATCTTTTATATGTAACATTAAAAAAGAAAAAATTATCGTTTTTTTGATAATTTTATTTAAAACAGCCAAAAAAATCTAAATATCAAATATTGTTGTAGGTGTATAACAACTATTCACTATAAAAGGCCAAAAAAATATCAGAACAAAAGAGGCTGCTATAGAGAAGGTTGATTGTACTCTTAATGGTAAAATTTTCAGCACTTGTTTTGTCCGGTTTGAGAATATTACAACAAAATCTCAATGACAGTTCTAATAGATATTATTCTCATCCTTTTGTAGTTAGCCTTGTTGGCCCAAGTGAAGTTTGTTTTGATGATTGACAAAGGAACTAGAGTATGAACCAGGTCCGTGCACAGTGTACATAGAAACATGAAGATTTGAGCATAAGGGATGCACGTGAAGGAGATAAGCTTAAGTTGTTATATCTGATATCTTCATATCGAAAAGTTTGTATAAATGATAAGGAGAAGGACTCCTTACTCGAAGAGAATTCTATCCAAAATAAGAGAGGAGTTAGAAGTTGAATATAACTAGAACTCTTCCATCAAGGAAGAGTATAGCATTAGAACTATAGTTATTTCTTATTCTACTAACTCTATATATTGCAGGATGTTCTCATTCTACAGGTACACACAAACGCTGAAGTTAAACCTGAGTTGAGAGCAAAATAGCAAGGATTTTTGCAAACAATTCTTGTGTGATTCAAGTGTGCAAACCTGAAGCTACATGAACCAGACAGAAGAACCAGTTCTAAGTGTTTGTCTTTTTTCTAGTTCAATTGTAGTAGGGCTTTTCAAATTGTACCTTTCAGCTTTATCTAGAGGCAATTGTATTAGGTACTTTGAATATTCAAGTTAGAGATAACTTGAAGTTGTCGCAATAGTTAGAGGTTGGTTGCCACAACGGGATTAGAGGTTATCCTTGGGTTTACAAAGATTTTTGTAAATGTTGTTTTGGCTCAGTGATTTAGTGAAGTGTAAGGGAAAATCCTACTGAGTAGTAGGTCGTGGTTTTTTTTAACCGTTTGAGCCATGTGTTTTCCATGTAAAAATACTTGTGTTTCTTACTTTCCGCATTTACTATTTCCACAACAGTAGTACAAGGAACACATAGAAGAACCGGGTTCTTCTATAATCAGTGCACGCAAAAAATTAGACACTACACAAATCACCTCCCCCTCCCCCCCTCACTTGTGTGGCATTGAAGTATAAAACATCAATTGGTATCAGAGCAGGTTATCCTTGAAGAGGCTAACACCTTAGAAGAAGATCAAGATGAGTGCACCACCTGGAAACTGGGAAGGGCAATCCACTACTAGGCCACCACTCTTTAATGGCCAGTACTACTCTTGGTGGAAAAACAGGATGAGAGATCAGATTATAGGAGAGGACTATGAGCTATGGGACATTGTCACCAATGGTCCACTAGCTACCTTGAAGATAAATGCTGAAGGAGTATAGGTGCCAAAGATAAGAGCGGATTGCGCTGCTGAGGACTTGAAGAAATGGGAGAAGAATGCTAAAGCCAAGAAATGGCTTGTTTGTGGACTTGGTCCAGATGAGTACAGCAGAATCCAAAGATGTACTACTACTAAAAGTTTTGGGACACATTGCAAGTGGCTCATGAAGGAACACCACAGGTGAAGAGATCCAGAGAAAATTTAGTGTATTCTCAATATGAGAACTTTGCTATGAAGGAAGGAGAAACCATTCAAGTGATGTACACAATGTTCACCACATTGACAAATGAACTAAAGTCTCTTGGAAGGATTATTCCTGAAGAAGATAGAGTCCAGATGATACCGTGTCACAACCCAATTTAGGATTGTGACCGGCGCTTAGGAGCAAGTGCTTCCAAGTAAGCCTCATCAGAAAATTTACAGAAAATCGGACAGAGTTTCCCCTGTTTTTGGACCATCCCAAAAACATTCCTATCTCAAATCAACAACCAAACATCCTAATATTATACCAAATAATTGACAACTTGTCAATTAACCAATACAAGTCTCCACCATAACTAAACCACCAACTAACCACTAGAAATACTAATTTATCTCTAACTTTGATAAATGAGAACGATACTCAACATAAGACTATAATAACGAAAGAATACGCATGACTCTAAAATAATGACTATGGAGCGACTCTAAGAGTTCAATGAAAAGACCATAACAATAAGTAAAATCTCTGCCCACGCGAACAAGTGCGATGCTCACCGAGAAATATCAGCCTGTGCGCTCTAATTAACGAGATCCTCGCCTGCATCAACTGTTGTCTCTGTAAAAAAAATTAGCGGGGAATGAGTCGCTAGCTCAGTGAGTAATAACACTTAACCACAACCGTTTTTATTTGGGGACATGTCAGAAACATGCTAGTATCTCAAAGAGAAATTAACATAAAAATACCCTTTCAGAAACAATAAATAATTTTCAGTCTCATCACGCTTTTCTTGTAGTAAAATATAATTAACAATTCATTAATAAGCTCGGTAACCACTGTATAATATCAGTATTCACATTTTGGGAGGTTTCAGTGAACGGATCATGTAATCGGTATAACTGTGGACTTCTTTACCAGAAGTCATATATAACAGTAGTCCCTACTCGAGGAAAATCGGTAAAGGTATGCTAGTTCTACCTTTCCACTAGCAAGGGCTATAATGGTAATCAGTAATTATAAGGTGCACCAGGTCTAACGAACCCGCCGTTAGCTACGGGATCCTTCAATTGTCTACTCCCATTTATACTTGTCTTTGTAATCCGTATATACTCGTAGAAACTATATTAAAACAATATAGGGCATTTCAGTTCTTATCAAATCATATAAATTCCTTTCGACAACAGTAAATTCAAGTAACGGTAAAACAGATCTACTGACAACGAAAATATTTAAAATCACGGTACTCATCTCAAATAAATATTTCGGTTTCATATCGAGTAAAAGACTTGTCCCACATGCAACTCAAAATAATCGGTAACATATTCATATTAAAAATCATGCGTAAATCATGCAAGTTATGAAAACACAAATTGATGTAAGATTACTACTCACAGTAGTCGTGTCGAAATACGAAACTCGTCACCGATAGCGATCCGTATGACTTTCTTCAATCAATATATAACCACATCAACATCGATCTTGTGTTAATTTCCTTGTTTTAGCTAATTCATAGCTAATTTAGAATACTCAACCCTTGGGTTTCATCTTTGACTTTTAATTCGTCAATTTATACTTACTCACGCTACTGGTAGTTTAGAATACTTCAAAATCTATTAAATACAACCTATTCATATGATATACCCAATTAATTCACGAAAAAGTCTCATGAAGTTCTCCCTATTTACTTAAATTTATCTTTCAAATTCTTAATCCAATTCTAAAATTATATCTGTTCAGCCCTATAAGAATCATGTATATAAAATTCCATTGTCTGTACTAGATTAAAAGTGACTTGAATTTTGTTGTTTCTTCCCTTAGTTAACGAAGTAATAGCTAATAGTGTGCTAAGTATTAAGTAAAGGAATCATATTACCGTGGAAAAGTTTTAGAATTCAATTACCTAGCTTCTTCCCCTTCTCTGTAAATCCCTTTGCTAGAACAGAGTAAACCCACTTTGTGGTTGCTTTTGATCGCCTCTATCCGTTTTGCTTCTGCCGAGTAATGTTGCTTGCCCCCTTATTTTTGTGATTGAATTCTTCTACTACCCAAAGCCCCTTTTTTTGTTGTTTCCTGTCGTAAGTCCTTCCCCTTCCCTTAATCCCTTTCTTTCTTTTTCCTTTTTGGCCAGATTTTCGTCTGGTGGGCTTTGGCCCTTTGTTTTAGTTTGACTAGGTTTTCTTCTTTTTGTTTATTTTGTTTTATTAGTTTAATTTGTTCCTTTATTTTTTTTTATTTTGAACTTAAATTATTTTCTTAATGTCCAATATATCCTCACTTAAAATATTGCGGTATTACATCCTCTCCACCTTGTGAAATTCGGCCCCCGAATTTAACTCAAGTACGCACCTGTAAACTGAAATAAATGAGGATACTTGACTCGCATAGCATCTTTTATTTCCCATGTAGCTTCTTCAACAGTATGATTTCTCCATAAGACTTTTACGAACACAATTTCTTTTGACCGTAATTTTCTTATCTGTCTATCAACAATCGCCATCGGCTCTTCCTCGTAAGACAACTTCTCATCAAGCGGTGTAGTTGGTGCTTCCAGCACCTGAGATGAGTCTGATATACATTTTCTTAGCATTGAGACATGAAACACTGGGTGAATAAAAGATAACTCAGGAGGAAGTTCCAAACGATAAGCCACCACTGCCACTCGGTCTAGTATCTCATACGGTCCTATAAACCTAGTGCTCAACTTGTCTCTTTTCCCAAACCGCATCACGCCTTTCATAGGGGAGACTCGTAGGAACACTTTGTCCCCAATTGTGAACACTAAATCTCTTCTTCTCTTATCAGCATAAGACTTTTGTCTACTTTGAGCTGCAAGCAATCTCTGTCTGATCAACTGGACCTTGTCCATATCTTCTTGTACTAGGTTGGGTCCCAATAAGTTAGTCTCACCAGCTTCAAACCATCCGATAGGAGAATCATATCTTCTACCATTTAATGCTTCGTACGGTGCCATTTGAATACTGGACAAGAAGCTATTGTTGTAAGCAAATTCAGCTAATGGTAGATAAGTGTCCCAACTACCTCCAAACTCAAGAGTGCAAGCTCTCAACATATCCTCCAAGATCTGAATAGTACGTTTAGACTGCCCGTCTATCTGTGGATGAAATGCAGTACTAAGATTTACTCGTGTACCCAATGCTTCTCGAAAAGATTTCCAAAAGCGTGAAGTGAACTGTGATCCTCTATCAGAGATTATGGATACTGGAACTCCGTGAAGTCAGACAATTTCGTTCATAAATATCTGTGCATACCTGACTCCACCATATGTAGTCTTCACCGGCAAAAAATATGCTGATTTCGTCAGTCGGTCTACAATCACCCATACCGAGTCATAACCTCTAAGGGTTCGTGGTAGCCCAGTGACAAGATCCATAGTAATTCTTTCCCATTTTCATTCTGGAATCTCAATTTGTTGTAGTACTCCTGCGGGTCGTTGATGCTCAGCCTTAACCTGCTGACAAGTCAAACAACTAGAAACAAAGTTAGCAACATCTTTCTTCATACCTTCCCACCAATAAAATTGCTTCAGGTCATGGTTCATTTTTGTGGATCCGGGATGTATAGTGTATTTAGTGTTGTGAGCTTCTTTAAGAATAGCATGTCTCAACCCATCTACGTCTGCTACACATAGCCTGTCACCCATTCGAAGAACACCATCACTTTCAACAATCATATCCTTGCTTTTACCAGCTAAGACCTCATCTCTGTATTTACATAATCGTTCATCCTCATATTGGGTGGCCTTAATGCGCTCCACAATCGCACCCAGAACCATAGAATCAAAGTCATATCTGTGGGAATCGAACTTTCTATAAGTATAATAGTAGCGAAAGTTATCATAAATGAGTGATAGTAGCAGAAAAGGCAAGTAGAATCCGCGTATGAACGCGTACAAGGAAGGAATATAAGAGAATCTCCATGGTCGGCTAGGGTTAGTGTGAGAGTGGAGAGATGAGAGAATACAGAGGCGGCTGGGTGGGGAAATGGGTCTCTATGGTTTGGGCGAGGGATTATAAGGAGAGATGGGGATTTATTATGGGCCGTTGATCACTAAGGATCAATGGCGTGGATTGAATAAGAAATGGGGTGGGTTAAGTGCAATAGGTCGCGACCGGATTTTAAAGGAGTCGTTTGGTTGGGCTGCTGAAGAGATGAAGTGGAGTGGGCCAAAGATTTTAGGCCTGATTTGGTCCGGAATTAGCCTTGTATTGGGCTAGATTTTAAGAACAAGAAATTAAGGAAAAAATAATTTAATAAAATAGCTAAATAAATATAAAAATACTATTTATGCAAATTAATATTTTAAATTAATATATGAAAGTTAAAAATTATTTTGACTTTTAAAAAAATGACAAAATACAATTAATTGTAAAGTATAGGCTAGTATTGCAAAAAATGTATAAATAGCTCAAAAATGCAAAATGTAATTATATGAAATGACGTAAATTATTATAAAACATGCATGTGGGTATAAATAATAAATTTGGATGATTAAATAATCCCAAAATAATTTGAAGGGATATTTAATAGATATTTAAATAATTAAATGTGAGAAAATCAATTTTAAGATTTATAAATTATAGAAAATTATATAAAATTCTTATGAATCCTATAAATTAGGTAATAATGCAAGAAATGATGTATTCAAACTATACATGACATTTATAAATATATGAGGGCAAAATTGGGTATCAACAACTCCCGTTATTGGATCATGAGAAACATCTAAATAAACTTGGCATAATAGCATATCTCCACATTTGTTTTCTAATCTTGCTAAAGGTATTGCTCCTCCCGCCCATTATTTTATTCAAGGAAAAGAATATGATGTGGGTTATTATTTAGCCGACAGTATATATCCAAAATGGTCTACTATTGTGCAAACTATTCGTGAGCCATGTTCTCAAAAGAAGAAATATTTTGCGATGAACAAGAATCATGTCGAAAAGATATTGAACATGCATTCGGAGTTTTACAATTTTGTTTTGCAATTATTGCAGGGCTGTCACGTTTTTGGAGAATAGAAGTGCTCCATGATATATTAACTGCATGTATTATACTGCAAAACATGATAATCGAGGATGAACGTGATCTTAGTGCACCAATTCAAGATGCTTGGGAAGGTCCAACTCCAATAGTAGAAATGGTAGTAGATGAAAATTACCGATTTGAATAATTTTTAGCTCGGCACAAAAAAATTAAGGACAAGATGCTCCTTTTGCATTTCGTAATGCATTAATAGAGTATATATGGGAGCAACATACTAATCTTGTAAGTCGAATATTTATGTAAAAATAAAACTAAATTTTACCATAATGTAATATTTATTTAATTATATCCTATCAATGATTTCATTTTTATTTGAATGATCTATATTATTATAAAAGTGAGAAGCCTTTAACTAAAAAGTTGAATTACAGAAATGCCCTTCTAAGTAATTTAAATACTTTATTTTTACCAAATATTTTAAATAAACACCAAATTTATTTGAAGGGATGTGATCCTTCACATTAGTAAAAGAGATGACTCTTCACAATCTTTAAATCTAAAGGCAAACGTTTTTGGTGGGCATTCAATTGAAATTATAAATAAGAAAATAACCTTAATGCCAAAATTCTAGAAATGCAATTGAGATTAAAAAAGAAAAAAGTTTATGATTTTGGTTCACATCTATTTGGGATACGGACCTTCTTAGCAGATAAGTTTCTATGGACTCTTTCAATCCTTTTATTTTTCTTGAATATTGGCTTGTGATTTGTATGATTATTATTGGCTTGCTTAGTCATATCAATACTATTTTTTGATTCATGATTTTATCAACTAAAGTAACACTTACTATAGTATATATAATATGTCTGTCGATTAGCATTCATTCATGAAAATTAGTCCAAACCAATAACTACTCACGCTGGCTAATCTACTTTTTAAGAAGATACTGATAATTAACCTAGCATATTAAAGTTACAAAGTTGTTTAGTAACTTTATTATTGTCACAAGTTTATATATACACGTGTACATATGTAAATATATAATTATGTATTTATGGTGAGTCCAATTTTCAATGTATGTGTTACGAAAAATTATGTGTATCGTAGTTGTTTATGTGACATCATCTATATTATTATAAAAGTGGGAACCCCAAAATTAAAAAGTTGAATCACAAAATATCCTTCTATAAATATATGTAGAAATATCATTTAGTTACTAAAATACTATACTAAAAGTAATACTTAACGTGAAAGAAGGCAACCAATTAGACATGTCTATTTCCAAAAGTTGTGATGCTTCAGTTGATAACTAACCTTTTGAAACTCAGTTTAAACTGTTGGCTGTTTAAATTCTAAATGCCACACCTATGTAAAGACTTACTGTTCTGTTGCAGCAAATGCACACAAGATGAGTCATTTTTCCTAATCATCGGCCAATTCTTCTTATTAACCAACGTTCAGAAATATTGACATTCATTTTTCCTAGGTCTTCTACTCCAATAGTAAAAGAAAAAAATGATGAAAAATATTCATTATATTCGTAGGAGTAGTCTTATTTGTTTTCATTGGGTTACATTCTTGTAGTAAAAAAATATTAAAGAGCGCAACTTCGGCCTCTTTAGTAGCCATTATATTCTGGCGCATAAAATACTAATGACAACTTCCTAAAACCCCTTTGCCTAACACCAATTTCGTAACTTCATCAAATCTCTTACAATTATTCATTATTAAAAAAAATGATGAAAAATAAAGTGTTCAACACTGACGTGACGTTGACGAGAAGGAGATTCATGAAAGAAAGCAAGTCCAGAATGTTGTAGATCCGTCGTTGATGGATTCCAATTTGAAGTACATAAATTTTTTGTTTCTTATTTTGGCTTTTTCAGAATTAGCGCATGAATTATTAATATTATAAGATTATATATATTCATTTAGATGGCTTATTATTTTGACATAATTTTGTATATGTATAAAAGTATGCACTCGCAAGACCATTCAGCGAAAGAGACTACAGCCGTATCAAAATTTGTCCAAATTTTAGGAATATCTCTGGTTCATGGAACACGAGAATGACATGAAAAGGTTAGTTATTTTATTGAAAGACACAACTCTTTAGGAGAGAAACGATAAATTTATGTTTATTTTATGATAATATCATTGAATATAATAAGTACTATTTTATATAATTATTCAATGTGGTATTTATGATTGGTATTATGAACTAATAAATTAGTTTGTTTTATGAAGAATAATTTGCTTTTTGTCCACCAAATGAACTGAATGTTAAAGAAATTAAACCTTAAAAGGAAGAATGAGATTCAAAACGTTTATTTTGTCAAATTACATTGAAGAAGTGGGTGACAAGCTAAGAGAGAATGGAATAGTCAATAATCACTATCGAGTAATATTTATTGCAAAAGACGTACATATTCAAACTCAAATTATAAAAGACACATATTAAAACTCCAACAAAATTTATAATTTGAAAACAACAGTTTTCAATTTGTGACACTTAATTATTTGTTAAAAGAAATATCCAAAGGGAAATTGGTCGTTCTTTAATAACTATTATAGCACTTGAACAATTACTACATTTAGAGTTTATACACTAAATTTCCGAGCAAATGACTTAAATTTTGGACCTTCCAAAAAGCTTATATAATAGTACATGGATGATTTGTAGAGGATATGACAACAATGTATACATGCAGAAATTATAATTGGTCAATATGCTATCAAGCATGTGTTTATTCCAAGAATTTATTATTTTTCTCCGTGAAAATGAAGGATATCATTTCAATTTTATCAGAAAATATTTCCATCTACTTTTATGTTTTGCAACGACGATAAATAAAGCATACATCAAACAAATCCCGATATCGGACATTCTCTACCACATCGCGTTTTCACATAGCCAACTTTCCATTATTCTTAAGAGAGATATTAATGTCGACAACAAGAATTATGATCATGACAACGAAACCAAAACAGATGATAGTAACATACACTAGGAATATATATTTATACCTCATAAAATTAAAATTAATAAAAAATAAGTCACCCACAATATCCAGTCATCTTGACCTCGGTAGATAAGTGCCTATACGATAATCCACATTGGTCATTCGCCGGACTTATATTTTATTCATTCATATATAATTATTTATTCAAAATTTTAATTTAATAATATTGATATTATTCTAAAAATATTGTGTACTACATAGCTCGGCATACATGTGCAACGCATGCGCAAAAAGACCAATACATTAATATGTATAATATATAATATTTGCTTATAATTTCTATTATTTAAAAAGTAAAAGTATAAAATAATTTTATATTAAATGGTTATATAAGAAAGAAATATGAGTTATATAGGATAAATAATATAATATAGAAAGGATTTGTTTTATAAAGAAAGGATTTGTTTTATAAAAAAAAATATATATAATATAGAAGAAAGAGAAGAATATAAAAGAAATATTTTTTTTGGTGTAAAAAATAATGTAATAAGTTGGAGTTAATTTACACCATTTTGGTGTAAAGAAATGGTGCAAGGATTGAAGATGCCCTAAGTTAAACATGACCAAAGTTTTACTTTTTCAACAACATGGCTACTAATTGACTTACTGAAGCAATATCATTCTCAAGGAGTATTAAAAGCCATCCCATAATGTTCAGAAATAGTAGTGTTCACCGTAGGTGTTCTTTTCTCTTACATTATTACGTGATACTAAAGCCAATCTCAAATGAACAAACTTAAAATCTCATAGTTTTTTGTGAAGCTAAAATTCGGCATGGGAAATAAGAAGTCATAATACAAAACTTCCAAACAGTGAAGGACTAAGTCATCTCTTTTCATGTAAATGCAGGAAAAAATTGAAATAAATCAGAAGCCTATTAAAATTGTAGCTCAAAAGTCAAATCCAAGAAAGTTACAGGCTCATCCATTATGAAAGCCTCAATTTAAAAAAATGACAAAACCCTTAAATACGCGGGAATCCCAATTTTGTTTTCGGCAGTTTTTTTAGGGGTGAGCATAAAATCCCAAAACCCGAATTTCGAATCGGTGCGAATTGATTCGGAATTTCAGTGAAATTTGGTACTAATTTTCGATTATTCAGTATTTATGTACGGTCCTAGGTATTGAGGTTTCGATATATTGGTACACCGAAATACCGAATTATTTAAGTATAAGCCCACTTCTTTTTCTATTTTTCAGCCCAATAAGCTTAAGTCCAACACTCCAAGCCTCCTAATTCCTTTAGGCATTAGGGTTCGTTTGGCAGGCTGTATTAAGTAAAATAATCTTTGTATAAAAATTTAATTCGTTCAATACAATGTTTGGTTGCTCAATTCAATTTATGCATACCTAATACATGGATTACTTATACCTCATAGGAGGGCTTAGCTAATACCAAGGAAATCAAGAAATTTCTAATCCCTGCATTAATTAACTAAACCTGGATAAGATCCTAAAATTACTAAACCGCTCTTCAAGCCCTTTTCCTAAATTTCTTTATATATAGAAAGAAGAATATTCAAGGGAATAATTTTTGTACAGTTTTAAACCAAACACAAGCTTAGATTATGTATTGCATAGCTAATTTTTAATACAATGAACCAAACACTTGATAAAAAATAATTCCAGCACTACAATCCCTGCATTACTAATACCTGCATTACTAATCCCTGTATTACTTGTGTTCGTACCAAACGACCCCTTAGTCACTTATACTTACGAGTTACATAACAGTTGATGAGTTCCACACCCATTAATAGAAAAAAGAAAAGAAAGAAAATCTAATGATGGCAAAAATAAATTTTAGAGTTGGCAACCAATTGCATAGTGCAAGTTGTAAATTGAGATCCAATCTTCTGATTGGTTAATTGGGGCAGCCATCCCTTCTATATAAGGAGAGCTTCAGCTCTCATTTCATACATACAATCTCAGAGAAAAATATATCTGAGAGTTAGAGATTAGTGCGAGGCATTCACAGGCGGTATAGTCTTTGAGAGAAAATAGAGAGTGTGAGCAATATTATAGTGAGGTGGGAATCTTAAAAGAGGGTTATTTCTTTTGAATGTATAGCGGTCCCTCGAGTATTTACTCAGGACTATGGAGTGTAAATTTTCTCATTATAATGAATTACTTTGCTCCTCTCGGGCCCATGATTTTTTCCTTTATTTAGAAAGGTTTTTCACGTTAAATCTTTGTGTATTTATTGTTCTCTTTATTCTTGATTACTGTATCTCGGTACTATGTTATTATTCCGCTGTTATTACCGTGAATAATATTTCTATGGGGAGTTTATTCCCAACAACTGGTATCAGAGCACAGATTCTGCTCGTTTACAGAAATACTGTTCATGGTCGATAGTACTATACTCGGTGAAAAAATAAAATATCTAGAGTAAAGTACGAAGTAGTAAAATTCAACGGAGATAGCGGTTTCTCACCATGGAAAAGAAGGATGAGAGATCTACTCATCCAACAAGGATTACACAAGTTATTAGACAGTGATGCCAAGAAGCCTGATACCATAAAAGCTGAAGATTGGGCTGACTTGGATAAAAAGGCTGCTAATGCAATCAGGTTGCACTTATCAGATGATGTGGTAAATAACATCATTGATGAATATACTGCATGTGGCATTTGGACAAGGTTGGAAAGCGTATACATGTCAAAAACGTTGATAAATAATTTGGCAACAACCATCCTGCACGGCGAAACCACTATTGAGTTGAAGGACGTCACATCGGCTCTTCTACTCAATGAGAAGATGAGAAAGAAACCTGAAAATCAAGGACAGGATCTCATCACATAAGGTAGAGGCAGGAGTTATCAAAGGAGTTCGAGCAACTATGGTAGATCTGGAGGTCGTGGGAAATCCAAGAATCGATCCAAATCAAAAGTCAAAAATTGCTACAATTGCGATCAACCGGGTCACTTCAAAAGAGATTGTCCAAATCTAAGAAAGGGCAAAGGTGAAAGCAGTGGGTAGAAGAATGACGACAACACAACCGCCATGATACAAAATAATGATAATGTTATTTTCTTTATAAATGAGGAAGAGGAATGCATGCACTTGGCAGGTCCAGAGTCGGAATGGGTGGTTGACACAGCTGCATTTTATCATGCCACACCGGTAAGAGAATATTTATGAAGATATGTAGCAGGTGATTTCGGCACTATGAGAATGGGTAACACGAGTTATTTAGAGATTGCAAGGATCGATGACATTTATATCAAGACAAATATCATATGCACATTGGTTCTAAAGGACGTGTGACATGTACCTGATTTACGGATGAACTTAATCTCCGGAATAGCTTTGGACCAAGATGGATACGAGAATTATTTTACAATCAAAAGTGGACACTCACCAAGGGATCATTGGTGAGGTAAAGGGAGTTGCTCGTGGCACGTTGTACAGGACAAATGCAAAAATATGCCGAGATGAATTGAACGCGGCACAAGATGAGATTTTTGCAGACTTGTGGCACAAAAGAACGGGTCATATGAGCGAGAAAAATTATCAAATTCTTGCCAGGAAGTCACTCATCTCTTTTGCCAAAGGTATAACGGTAAAACCTCATAACTACTGTTTATTTGGTAAGAAACATAGAGTCTCATTTCAGACATCGTCTGAAAGAAAATTGAATATACTTGATTTTGTATATTCTGATGTTTGTGGTCCAATGAAAATTGAATCGATAGGCGATAATAAGTATTTTGTTACTTTTATTGATGATGCTTCACGAAAATTGTGAATTTATTTTTTAAAACCAAAAATCAGGTGTTTCAAGTTTTCTAGAAATTTCATGCTCTCGTGGAAAGGGAGACAAGTGAAAACCTAAAACGTCTCCAAAGTGACAATGGAGGTGAGTACACGTCAAGGAAATTTGACGAGTACTGTTCGAGCCATGGGATCATACATGAAAAGTCAGTTCCTGTAACCACATAGTACAATGGTATAGCTGAGAGGATGAACAGCACCATTGATGAGAAAGTGAGAAGCATGCTTAGAATGGCTAAACTGCCTAAGTCATTCTGGGATGAAGCAATCCAGACAACAAGTTACCTGATCAATAGGAGTCCATTAGTTCAATTGGAGTTTGATATCCCAGAGAGAGTTTGGACCAATAAGGAGGTGTCCTACTCACATCTGAAGGTGTTTTATTGCCGAGCTTTTGCACATGTACCAAAGAGCAGAGAACAGAGATGGATGATAAATCTGTTCCCTGCATATTCATCAGATATGGAGATGAAGAGTTCAGATAAAGATTGTGGGATAATGTAAAGAATAAGGTCATCAAAAGCAGAGATTTAATCTTCCGAGAAAGTGAAGTTGGAGCTGTATATGATCAATCAGAGAAGGCCAAGAATGGTATAATCCCTAACCTTGTTACCATTCCCTCTACTTCTAATAATCCCACAAGTGCAAAAAGTACGACCGACGAGGTTTCCAACTAGGGAGAGCAACCTGGTGAGGTTATTGAGTAGGGGGAATAACTTGATGATGATGTCGAGCAAGTAGAGTACCCCACTCAGGAGGAAGAACAACCTCAACCTCTAAAGGAGATCAGAGAGGCCAAGGGTAGAGTCATGCAGGAACCCTTCCACCGAGTATGTCCACATCAGTGATGGGGGAGCCAGAAGTCTTAAGGAGGAGATGTTCCATCCAGAAAAGAACCAGTGGATGAGAGCTATGCCAGAAGAGATGGAATCTCTACAGAAAATGGTACATACAAGCTAGTTGAACTTTCAAAGGGTAAAAGACCACTCAAATGCAATGGGTCTTTAAACTCAAGTAAGATAGAAATGGCAAGCTAGTTAGATACAAAGCTCGATTGGTGGTAAAAGTCTTCGAACAAAAGAAAGGTATTGATTTGACGAAATTTTCTCACCTATTGTCAAAATGACTTATATTCGAATAATTTTGAGCTTAGCGGCTAGCCTAGATCTTGAAGTGGAGCAGTTGGACGTGAAAACTGCATTTCTTCATGGAGATTTGGAAGAGGAGATTTATATGGAGCAGCCAGAAGAATTTAAAGTAGATGGAAAGAAACACATGGTGTGAAAATTGAATAAGAGTCTTTATGGGTTGAAGCAGGCACCAAGACAGTGGTACAAGAAGTTTGACTCATTCATGAAAAGTCAAACTTACATAAAGACATATTCTGATCCATGTGTATACTTCAAAAGATTTTATGACAACAACTTTAATATGTTCTTGTTGTATGTTGATAACATGTTAATTATAGGACAAAACAAGGAGCTGATTGCAAAGTTGAAGGGAGATTTGTCCAAGTCATTTGATATGAACGACTTGGGCCCCGGCACAACAAATTCTGGGAATGAAGATTATTCGAGAGCGAACAAGCAGAAAGTTGTAGCTGTCTCAGGAGAAGTACATTGAACGTGTACTGCAATGCTCCAACATGAAGAGTGCTAAGCCAGTTAGCACACCTCTTGCTGGTCATCTGAAGTTAAACAAGAAGATGTGTCCTACAACAACGGAGGAAAAGGAGAGCATGGTCAAAGTTCCTTATTCCTCTACCGTCAGAAGTTTGATGTATACAATGGTATGCATTAGATCTGATATTGCTCACGCAGTTGGTGTTGTCAGCAGGTTTCTTGAAAACCCTGGAAAAGAACACTAGGAAGTAGTCAAGTGGAGACTCAGGTACCTGAGATGTACCGTAGGAGATTGTTTATGCTTTGGAGGATCTGATCCAATCTTGAAGAGCTATACAGATGCTGATATGGCAGGTGACAATGATAATAAAAAATCCACTACTTGATATTTGTTTAAATTTTCAGGGGGTGCTATATCATGGCCGTCGAGGTTGCAGAAGTGTGTTGCACTCTCTACAACTGAAGCAAAGTACATTGCCGCTACTGAAGATGGCAAGGAGATGATATGGTTGAAACGGTTCCTTCAAGAGCTTAGCTTTCATCAAAAGGAGTATGTTGTCTATTGTGACATCCAAAGCGCAATAGACTTGAGCAAGAACTCCATGTACCATGCAAGGACCAAACATATCGACGTGAGATATCACTGGATCTGAAAAAAGGTAGAGAGTGAATCTTTACAAGTTCTGAAGATTTCTACAAGTGAAGATCTTGCAGATATGCTGACCAAGGTGGTACAAAAAGACAAGTTCGAGCTATGCAAAAAAACTTGTCACCATGCACTCAAACTATCAACCCTGGTGTTATTTCCTTCCGGTGAATGGGTCTAGAGGGGGAGATTGATGGGGTCAGACCCATTAATAGAAAAAAGAAAAGAAAGGGAATCTAATGCTGGAAAAAACAAGTTTTAGAGTTGGAAACCAATTTACACTGCAAATTGCATAGTGCAAGTTGTAAATTGAGATCCAATCTTCTGATTGGTATATTGGGGCAGCCATCCCTTTTATATAAGGAGAGCTTCAGCTCTCATTTTATACACACAATCTTAGAGGAAAATATATCTGAGAGTTAGAGAGTAGTGTGAGGCATTCACATGCAGTGTAGTCTGTGAGAGAAAATAGAAAGTGTGAGCGATATTGTAGTGAGGTGGGAATCTTCAAAGAGGTTTATTTCTTTTGAGTGCATAGTGGTCCCTGGAGTATTTACTCAGGATTGGGGAGTGTAAAATTCCTTATTATAGTGGATTACTTTGCTCCTATCGGGCCCGTGGTTTTTTCCTTTATTCAGAAGGATTTTCCAAATAAAATCTTTGTGTCTTTGTTGTTTTTTTATTCTTGTTGATTACCGTTATCAGTAATACGTTATTATACCGTTGTTATTACCGTGATAATATTTATGTGGCGGTTTATTCCCAATAGCAGACGGCACTACCCTTCACATCCCTCTCATTAAACAGCACTAAGTGATTGGTGCTTATTTTTTAAATACACTAGTACCTATGAACGTGCGTTTCACATTAATAATGACACGTGATGATTTAAATATTTATTTATATGAAGGAACAATAAAATTTAACTAATAAGAGAAATTTATGTATAATATTACAACAATCATCTAAATGCCGAAAAATATTAATGCATTAGCATAATACATGAATTTGAAATAAAAGGACATCATCAAAACTTACACAAATGATCAATTTTGTCATGTTAGTTAGATAATTATATATTATAGTTTAAAAGTATTTAATGTGATGGTTTCTTAACGAGCACTTCTTTGTGGACAATATTCTTTTGTATATGTTTCCTCCTAATGCGTTGGTTGCTCTGACTTAACCAGAACTCTTGTTGTCGATCTTTTTATCCCTCTTGAAAGTACAACATACAGTTGTTCGTGCAAGAAAACATATTGCAGTAAATATAGTCCAATATTTAGAATGTTTGTCCTTATGCTTTATTTATTATATTTGCAAAATATAAACATACTAAAAATTATTTTTACACAAATTTAAAAGGATATTCCTTAGTTTCGGAAGACGAAAGTTGAATTCCGGGATAAGAATATACTTAGAAGCACATTAACTAGTATCATAATTTTTGCATGTATGACGTTATTGTCAAAACTTCTATATACCATCTGTGTGTTATTAAATAAGCTATTCGGCGTATCTAATTTTTTCGGTAGCATGACAGACATATTTTTCTTCAAAATTAACCTGTATACAATGTAAGACCAATTTTCACTTAGTCTATTATACATACGGTGACACTAACACACGTAAAAAATAACTTGACAACAAACATGTATGGCAGAAGGCTATTTGATATTAAAGTATTCTTCTTGGTATTAATTATTGGTGTCATTTTCTGCTGAGTAAAAAACTGAAAAATATTTTGTTTTTACTATAAAATTTTGCAATCAACTTTTTATTTGGTCGATCAACATATTCATTTCTTCTAGCTAAGATATCTTTTTAATTCTATCATGCGATCTGCACAAATTGCATTTTTAATCTAATGATAGAAATATTCTCTTATTAAATGCACTACAATTACCATTGGGATTGATAACCAAGCGTTTAGGAAGAACCAAATCATCTTTTATTGGATGCTCTTCTTCGTTTCCGACACGAAGCAAGAAGACACTGAATGTTGGATTTGTTCTTACTTTATATTTCTTGTCATTTGAATATTTTTCATTTGAAGTCATAAGTATAATTTTGACAAGCTATCTTTTGCAGTTTCTGCTTTGGTCAATTTTGGAACTGCTGATCGTACTTACAGAAATCACCTCCCAAAATCCTTGTAACGACCCGACTTGCCATTTTGTGAATTGGTGTCCCATTCAACTGCTTAAGGAACTGAGAACCTTCATAATATGTATTATAACGTACGTGTGCGGTCCATTTTGATTTTCGGAAGATTCAGAATTTAATTGAAAGAGCAATTCTTATTTTTGAAGCTTAAATGAAAAGAGTTGGCCGGAGTTTGACTTTTAAGGAAACGACTCCGGAATAGAAATTTGATGATGTCAATAGCTTCTTATAATGATTTCAGACTTAGGCGTATGTCCGTATTTGGATTTGGACGTCCGTAGGACAATTCGACGCATTTTGGCGAAAGTTGGAAAATGGAAGATTTTTAGAAAGTTTGACCGAGGAGTTGACTTTTTGATATCGGGGTCGGAATCCAGTTCTGAAAATTTTCATAGGTCCGTCATGTTATTTATGACTTGTGTGCAAAAATTAAGGTCAATCCGACTCGATTTGATAGGTTCCATCATCGAACGTAGAGGTTGGAATTTGTTAGTTTCATTAGGCTTGAATTGGGGCATGATTCGTGTTTTTAACGTTACTTGATGTGATTTGAGGCCTCGACTAAGTCTGTAATATATTTTGGGACTTGTTAGTATGTTCGGACGGGGTCCTGAGGGGCTCGGGTAAGTTATCGGAGTGGTTTCAGACTATTTCTAGGCCATTTTTAACTGCTGGTTTTTTTGGCTACAGCAGTGTGTATCGTAGAAATTTCTACTGCACAGAGCTGACTTTGGAAGCTTATATCTCGTAATCCATAAGGAATTTGGAGATGATCCAAAACTGAAAGTTGTAGCCCTTTGAGTCTAGTTTTAAAAAATATAAACCTTTCATCATTTGGATATTTGTACAGAAAGTTATAATTGATTAACTAAAGCCTAGTACTGTAATTATTTTGCGTGGTAGTGTGCATCGCAGAAATTTCTGCTGTACAAGACTGACTTTGGAAGCTTATACCTCGTCATCTATAAGGAATTTGGCAATGATCCAAAAATAAAAGTTGTAGCCTTTGTATCTAGTTTTCATAAATTTAAACCGTTTGGCAGTTGGAGTTGGGTGCAAAAAGTTATGGTTGATGCACTACAGGCTGTCTAGGAAGAGCTTTTGGAAGAGTTTGGTGTTTTGAGCATAGGCAAATAATGACCCGAAGGTCCATTTTTAGATTTAGAGATCGAAATTCGATTTCGAGACTTCCGAGAGTTTGATAGTGAATTATAGGAATGATCTGGAATGTTTGGTCTAATTTCATCAAGTCGCAATTGAGTTTTTAGCGCGAAACATGAGTTAATTGTTCAACGAACGAAATTGGTATCGCATCGAGCAAATGAGCTCCGAATTGAGTTTCTATTGAATTACTAGGTTCATATTATTATTTGTGACTCAGAGGAACAAGAATCGTCGAATTCTGAGTTCATATGATGGAATTAGAGCCTTTTTGGTGAAATATTAAATTGCCGGTGCAAGCAGGTTCTGGTGTGGACCTTTCGTGACGGGAAATTGATTTTTAGTGATGGAGAATAGACTTTTAGAGACGGAAAATGGGTTTTTATTGAGCAGTTTCGTTTTTAGCTCATTTCAACATTTTTGGAGCTAGGAAATTCAGATTTGGGAGATTTTTGAGAGGATTTTCACCAAATGGATTGGGGTAAGTGTTTCCTACTCGGTTTTCATTATTTTTCATGATTCCATGATTATTTTCATCTTTTATTAGTGAATCAATTGGAAGAAATGAGATTTTTGCAAAATCTTTCAAAAATGAAAATTTAAGATTTCGAGGTCGATTCGTCATCGGAATTTGGTAAATTTGGTGTGGTTGAACTCATATCGGAATGGGTATTCGAATTTCGTAAAAATTCTGTCGGGTTCCGAGAGGCGGGCCTCACGTTGACTATTGGGTTGACTTTTTAATGCAAAATTTTAAGTTGATGTTTTTTTATCTGAAATTGTTTTTGATGAATTTTAATGAAATTATAAAATCAATTTGGATAGATTTGAGCTGTCCGGAGGTCAATTCAAGCAAGAAGACAATTTTGGAATATCAGCATAACTTCAAAAAGGTAAGTATCTTGCCTAACCTTGAGTAGAGGAACTTACCCTCAAGGCATTGAGTCTTATGTGAAAATTGTATAATTTAACCTAACCTTGATGGAACGAAGGTTGTTTCCGTGCAGGCGAGGACAAGAGACATACATTATTTTGTAATATCTTTTTTCGTTGTGTATATATTCATGCCTTTATCTTGAACTGTTATTGTGCACCTATGTTTTCTATGTGACTTGTAGTCATTGTTGCTTCCTGTGTGCCTCCCACTTTATTTTTTTTTATTGTTATTGGCATTTATCTCACCTGGTTGGTACTATTATATGTATGCACGATGGGAAATAGATAAATGCAAGAAGGGTGTTGTCGTGCCAATTGATTTGATCTACATATATATATCGGGTGAGAATGAGACAAGTGCACGAAGGTATTACCGTGAAATTCAATGTGATATGTTGAATATATTTCTCATGCCAGGAAAGTTATGTGAGGAAAGTTATGCCAGGAAAGATATGGTGACTTTTACTTGAAAGAATTATATTCAGAAGGTATTTACTTGAAAGAATTATATACGAAAGATATTTATTTGAATGAATTATATTCGTAAGATATTTATTTGAAGGAAGTATATTCGGGATATATTTAATTGTACGGATTACATTCTAAAGATTTTTATTTGAAGAAATTATAGATAAAAAATGTATATTTTGAAGGACTTGATTAATTGGATGTACTTGTGTTTATTATTAGCTTGAGCAATATTTATGGTGTTCTTGTTGTCTTGTTATTTATGCCACAAGTTGATTATTGTTGCCATCACTGCTATTTGTTTTCTATTATTTTTGTATGCTATGTTGCACAGGTTTTTATGACTAGTGAGTGTCTTGACTGTACCTTGTCAGTACTCCATCGAGGTTGGTCTTGATACTGGGTACCAACTGTGGTGTACTCATACTACACTTCTGCATATTTTTGTGCAGAGCCATGTATTGGAGATATCGGATTCGGACAGAGATTAGAGTGTGATCGCAAGGATTCAAGGTAGGACTGCTTGGTCTTCGCAGTCCCTTAGAGTCTTTCCATTATATTGTACTGTCAACTCGTACTTGAACAGTATTGTATATTCGATGCTTGAGATAATTTCATGTATTCAGTTAGAGTTCGTGATTCTATATTACTAGTCTTGGGAGGTTGTTATAATTATTTTCACTGTGGGTTTCGATTATCTATTTCAAAAAAAAAAGGTCTTGAATTGTAATTGTAATCGGCTTACCTAGAGACTAAGTGCCATCACGACGCCTGTGGTGGGATTTTGGGTCGTGAAAAGTTGGTATTAGAGCTCTAGGTTCATAGGTTCTACGAGTCACGAACGAGTCTAGTAGAGTCTAAAGAGGCCAAAAGGTCTCGGAACTTTGGAGGATTCAGAGGATTCTACTCTGCAGCTATGACTCATCATGGCGGAGGCTCGGGCAGTCCGTCAGCCCTGTCTGCAATTCAGAATACTCGTAGTGCTCCATCTAGTACTTTTAGTGCACCACAGGCACGGGGTTATTACAATGGTTATTCCAGTTATCCGGCACAGACTCAGCACGAGCAGTTGCGACCTCAGAGGGGTGTTATGAGTGTGGTGATAGTAGGCACATCATGAGAGATTGTCCCAGACTTGGGAGAGGCGAATTTCATCAAAACACTCATGCTACAAGCTTTATTCCAGCTAATACTCCAAGTGCACAGCCAGTTAGGGGTTGAGGACAGGCGGGTAGAGGACGCCCTAGAGGGGGAGGCCCAGCCCGTTGATACAATTGCTATGAATTGACTGAGGCTGATACATCAGATGTTGTTGTTACTAGTACGATCTTGATTTGTTATAAAGGAATATTTTCCTTAATTTGATCTGGTTCTATAACAAGGTGAGTCCTCCTATCATGCTCCACTTATGGACGAGCTTCGTAATTCTGTAATTTACTTTTGTATTTACCCATGTTAGGAGATTTTATGGCGATAGCAGTTTCTATCATTCTATTTTGATCACTATTGAGAGCTATGAGGCTAAAAGTGACTTTCTGTTACTCATTACAGTCAGTTTTGATGTAATTTTGGGATAATTGATTATAATTTTATGAATTATATGCTCTACCGGTATGGAGGTTCGTTATGTGTTGTAAAATTGCTTCATGGAATTTATCTAAAAAAAAAATGGAAAAATTCAGTTGGCATGATGTGCAAAGTACTTGTGATTCAAAACGGAGGATGGGATCCTCGCGGTTTAATGTGATTTGATATGTTTAACCTGTGCAACGTGCCGCGGTGAAAGTTATATCAGGATGAGATCCTTGTGGTTAAATTCATGTGTTTTAAATTCTTCCTTTGTGAAATTTAATTTGTACTATAGTACTGATAGGGAGTCATGCCTGTTAGGCTTATTTGATAATTCTTCTATGAGTTTCTGTGCATATTTAACCATATTCGTGCTGTAATTATTGAGTTTTAGCCTACAAGGTGAGTGCCCAGGTGGTGTTAAATGTGACTCGTTAATTCGAGTAAATAATTATGAGGTCTTCATACCTTGTGAATTGCTGTCAGTGTTGTGAAAGTTTGAAACAAGGTTTTGGATAATACGAGGTTAATTGACGATGCTGGAATTAATTATGAACAGCTATTATGACCAGAGACGTGGTTATGGGCATAAATATGATATGTGCGTAAGCACGAGTTGCTACAGCCGGTTGAGACTAACACGGTGTGTTGATAAAAAAAAAATTGGACCTTTTTAAATTAATTGGGTTGTGAGAAATTTGGCTTTGAAGTTTATAAATATGGACAAAAGAAATAATCTTCAATTGAGATAGCGTTGTCGGATCCATATTAAATTTACAGTGACGTAGAATCACCCGCGAGTACGTGTGTAATAATATACTTAGTAATTTAATGTCCTCAGAATAATTCTTGGCATGTTCGAGGACGAACGTATGTTTTTAAGAGGGGGAGAATGTAACGACCCGACTTGTCATATTGTGAATTGGTGTCCCGTTCAAATGTTTAAGGAACTGACTAGCTTCATTGTATGTATTATAACGTACGGGTGCAGTCGAGTTTGGTTTTCGAAAGATTCAGAATTTAATTGAAAGAACAATTCTTATTTTTGAAGCTTAAATGAAAAGACTTGGCAGGAGTTTGACTTTTGAGCAAACGACTCCGGAATGAAAATTTGATGATGTCAATAGCTTCGTATGGTGATTTCAGATTTAGGCGTATGTCCGGATTTGGATTTGAAAGTCCGTAGAACAATTCGACGCATTTTGGCGAAAGTTGAAAATGAAAGATTTTTAGAAAGTTTGACCGAGGAGTTGACTTTTCAATATCGAGGTCGGAATTCAGTTCTAAAAATTTTCATAGGTCCTTTGTCATTTATGACTTGTGTGCAAAATTTGAGGTCAATCGGACTCGATTTGATAGGTTTCGGCATCAAATGTAGAAGTTGGAATTTGTTAGTTTCATTAGGCTTGAATTGGGGTATGATTCGTGTTTTTAGCGTTGTTTGATGTGATTTGAGACCTCGACTAAGTCCCTAATATTTTTTGGGACTTGTTTGTATGTCTGGAGGGGTCCCGAGGGTCTCGGAGAGTTTCGGAGTGGTTTCGGACCATTTCTAGACCATTTTTAACTGCTGGTTTTATTAGCTACAACATTGTGCATCGCAGAAATTTCTGTTGCACAGAGCTAATTTTGGAAGCTTATATCTCGTAATCCATAAGGAATTTGGAGATGATCCTAAGATGAAAGTTGTATTCCTTAGGGTTTAGTTTCCAGAAATGTAAACCATTCATCATTTGGAGATTTGTAGAGAAAGTTATGATCGATTAACTAAAGTCTAGTACCGCAGTTGTTTTTCCTGGCAGTGTGCATTGCAGAAATTTCTGCTGCACAGGACTGACTTTGGAAGCTTATACCTCGTAATCTCTAAGGAATTTGGCGATAATCTAAAAAAAAAAAGTTGTAGCACTTTATATCTGGTTTTCATAATTTATATTGTTTGGCAGTTGGAGTTGGGTACAAAATGTTATGGTTGATACACTACAGGCTGTCTGGGAAGAGTTTTTGGAAGAGTTTGGTGTTTTGAGCATAACCATGTAATGATCCAAAGGTCCATTTTTAGTTCTAGAGATCGAAATTCGATTTTGAGACTTCCGAGAGTTGGATAATGAATTATAGGAATGATATGAAATGTTTGGTCTAATTTTATCAAGTCGCGATTGGGTTTTTAGCGCGAAACATGAGTTAATTGTTTAACGAGCAAAATTGGTATCGCGTCAAGCAAATGAGCTCAGAAATGGGTTTCAGTTGAACGAGTAGGTTCATATTACTATTACTGACTCATACGATTAAGAAACGTCGAATTCCGAGTTCATATGATGGAGTTAGAGCCTTTTTAGTGAAATATTAAATTGCTGGTGCAAGCAGATTCTGGTGCGAACCTTTAGTGACGAGAAATGGACTTTTAGTGACGGAAAATGAACTTTCAGAGATGGGAAATGGTTTTTATTGAGCATTTACATTTTTTAGCTCATTTCAACATTTTTGGAGCTATGGAATTCGGATTTGGGTGGTTTTTTAGAGGATTTTCACCAAATGAATTGGGATAAGTGTTTCCTACTTGGTTTTCATTATATTTCATGATTCCATGATTATTTTCATCTTTCATTAGTGAATCAATTGGAAGAAAATGAGTTTTTGCAAAATATTTTAATTTTTAAGATTTGGAGGTCGATTCATTATCGGAATTTGGTAAATTTAGTATGGTTGAACTCGTATCGAAATGGGTGCTCGAATTTCGTGAAATTCTATAGAGTCCGAGAGACGAGCCCCGTATTGACTTTGGGTTGACTTTTTAATGCAAAATTTTAAGTTGACGTTTTATTATCCGAAATTATTTCCGATGAATTCTAATGAAGTTATACAATCAATTTGGATAGATTTGAGCTGTTCGGAGATCAATTCAAGCAAGAAGGCTATTTTATAATATAGGCATAACTTCAAAAAGGTAAGTATCTTGCCTAACCTTGAGTGGGGGAAATTACCCCTTAGGCATTGAATCTTATGTAGAAATTGTGTAATTGAAAACCATGTACGCGAGGTAACGAGTACATACTTGGTTTATATGTGCAAATTATATCGGTTAAAATTTGTAGACGCCCTTATGTATTAAATTGTAAATTGTTGGTACTTATTAAATCATGTATTTGTCATCCCTCATTCCTTGTTTGCCGAGGTTATTTTTATATGATAATTTGGTGTGATTGTCACTGTGATTTTTATGTGAAATACCGTGGTTAGTTGGGTTGACATTTCTTGGAAATAATTACATTATGGATTCCTTATCTTAAATAATTATTAAATAAATTTAAATTGAGGCGTTAATATATTTATCAGAAATTTGGATTAAAGAAAATGTTGTCGTTGCTGAGTTATTTTTCCATCTCTGCTGTTGCTTTTGAGATTTTATATACATTGTGTGGAGCCTTGGGCTATTTGCTTTGTAATTAATTGATTTTGCTGTATCTTTGGAGTTGGTTGTGGCAGGTGGGGAAATTGGGATATGAAATGTAGTATTGTTTTGTCGTTTAAACACTCTACTTGATGTTATTTATGCTTCCTACCTTGCTTGTTAATGATATACATGTGCTTGGTAAGGAATAGTTTAAAGCACGAAGGGTGATGTCATGCCATTTAAGAGTGTAAAACACGAAAGGTGATACCATGCCATTTGAGAGTGTAAAGCACGAAGAGTGATACCGTGCCATTCTTAATATGCACGAAGGATATACCGTGCCATTTCATTTATATTATCATGTGAGGATGAGAGTAAAAGCACGAAGGATGATGTCGTGCCATTATTTTTATATTATCATATTTTCATGGCATGAAGGGTGTTTTCGTGCAGGCGAGGACAAGAGACATACATTATTTTGTGATATCATTTTTTTGTTGTGTATACATTCACGCCTTTATCTTGAGCTGTTATTGTGCACTTATGTTTTTTATGTGACTTGTAGTCGTTGTTGCTTCCTGTGTGCCTCCCACTTTATTTCTTTTGTTGTTATTGCATTTATCTCACCTAGTTGGTACTGTTATATGTATGCACGGTGGGAAATAGATAAATACGCGAAGGGTGTTGCCGTGCCAATTGATTTGATCTACATATATATATCGAGTGAGAATGAGACAAGTGCACGAAGGTATTATCGTGCCATTCGATGTGATATATTGAATATATTTCTCACACCAGGAAAGTTAAGTAAGGTGTCACATGATGATTTTTACTTGAAAGAATTATATTCAAAAGGTATTTACTTGAAAGAATTATATTTGAAAGAAATTTACTCGAATATTTGAAAGAAATTTATTTGAAAGAATTATATTCATAAGATATTTATTTGAAGGAAGTATATTCGGGATATATTTAATTGTACGGATTATATTCTAAAGATTTTTATTTGAAAAAATTATAGATAAAAAATGTATATTTTGAAGGACTTGATTAATTGGATGTACTTGTGTTTATTATTAGCTTGAGCAATATTTACCGTGTTCTTGTTATCTTGTTGTTTATGTCACAAGTTGATTATTGTTTCCATCACTGCTATTTGTTTTCTATTATTTTTGTATGTTATATTGCACAGGTTTTTCTGATTAGTGAGTGTCTTGACTGTACCTTGTCACTACTCCACCGAGGTTAGTCTTGATACTGGATACCAACTGTGGTGTACTCATACTACACTTTTGTATATATTTGTGCAGAGCCTGGTATTGGAGATATCGGATTCGGACAGAGATTAGAGTGTGATCGCAAGGATTCAAGGTAGGATTGCTTGGTCATCGCAGTCCCTTGGAGTCTTTCCATTATATTGTACTGTCAACTCTTATTCGAACAGTATTGTATATTCGATCCTTGAGACTATTGCATGTATTCAGTTAGAGTTCATGACTCTGTATTACCAGTCTTGGGAGGTTGTTATAATTATTTTCGCTGTGGGTTGTGATTATCTATTTTTTTTAAAAAGGGCTTGAATTGTAATTGTAATCGGCTTACCTAGTCTTAGAGACTAAGTGCCATCACGACGCCTGTGGTGGCATTTTGGTTCGTGACACTCTTACTTTTCCACCAAACGGTTCACCGATATTCAATATATCTCTAAAACTCTGGGCGATTGTTTCGATCGTTTGACGCTTAGCCAAAATCGCTTCATCCCATATTATCACTTTTGCTTTCCTTATAAATTTTGCACTATTACACTGATTTGATATATTTGTGATAGTTATTTCAGTTATTTGACGAGGTATATTAAATCTAAAGTGAGTTGTATGACCTCATAATAAAATCGTTGCTGGTACACCACTTGTCCTTGTTGTTAACAATATCATGCCTCTTGATATGACATTTGCAAGTAATGCATGACATATGAATATTATTTCGATTTCGCCGAAGACATCTACAAAGGATAATCCCGCTATACCAGAGTCGATTTTGAGGCCAGAAGTATAACTTTAGCAAGCTAGCTTTTACAGTCTCTGCTTTTGTCGATTTTGGAACTCTGGTAGTGCGAGACAGAAATCACCTCCCAAACAACTAATTTTTTACCAAACGGTTCATTAATATCTAATATATCTTTAGAACTCCGGGCAATTATTTCGATCGTTTGACACTTAAAATACTTCATCTCGTATTATCAATTTGCTTTCCTTATAAATTTAGCACAATTGCTCTGCTTTGATATATTTGTGATGGTTATTAAGTTGTTTGAAGAAGTATATCAAATCTAAAGTGAGTGACCTCACAATAAAATCGTTGTTGATACACCACTTGCTATTATTGCTAACAGTGTCATGCCTCTTGATATGATATTTGCAAGTAATGCATAACATAGAAATATTATTTCGATTTCGTCGGAGGTATCTACAAAGAATAATCTCATTATACCATAGTCGACTCTTTATAATATAGTCTTGAAAGCTTGTTCTTATTTAGGATTTAGCTTTGGTTGTGGTTCCTCAGATATTTGTATAGGATTTTGATTCTTAATAATATACTAACCTTTTTATTTTGTGTTCTAACGCTCTATTTATGGAATAAATTTATGTACCCTAAGATTATTTTTTAACTTGAATAAGAATTTTACTCATATAATGAATTTAAAAAATAATTGAATTGGATTCTCTTGCAAAATAATTAATTAAAAATTGTATTATTTGGTTTTAACATAAAAAATAATAATTTATTCTATGTTGATTCAGATCTTAATATTACTTCATCTCTTATTTTGAATATTTAATCTTAATTATAATTTTATCCACCATAAATTTTATTTTCAAAGAGTAAAAGATTGATATCACATTTTACTTTTAGATCTTCATGTTTGTAGAATCATTAGTGGTATTGACTCTTACCAACCATTTTTTTTTCTCTTTCTCATACATTTATATTCTTAAATATTTTCTTAGTTGTTGTTTAATAATTGCGTATTTTTCAATATTACACGAAAAAGTGATAAACAAATATTTTTTGAGTAGAAAAATAGTTCAAATATAACATAAAAATATATTATCGTGGGGGTATTTTTTTTTTTCTCAATTTCAACTTTTTATACAGTCCATTTAATATTACTATTACTGTTTCTTCGGATTATGGAGAGGTAATGTATTGCCAATACGGAGGATTCTAATGAAATTGATTTTACTAAACCTTCTTACATATTTTTAATAAGAATTTAACAGACAAAAACTTTATTAATTTTAAAAGCTTAAATATTAAAATTAGCATAGAAAGTATTGTAGTCCAAAAAATAGGTTATTGCAGTTATGTCCTTTCCCTATGAGTTCTTCCGTTTAATATTTTAGGGCTATTTGAATATATTAATATTGTATTTATGCTTTTATAATAATACAGACTCTCATTTTTCTAAATTGATTTGGACAATATAATACATTCTCAAATTAAATTAGTAATAAGATATTATAATTCGTTTTTAAATTAAATTAGTCATAAGAATTTTTAAGAAGTATATCCTAAAACTAATAGGATTACATGACTAAAGATATTTACTTGTTCAACTTTATATGAATTTGACAGCCCGAAAGTAATTATACTAATAGGATTCCTAATGTGTAGTATTATGTCCTAAAACTAATACGATTATAAGGCTAATATCTATAGTTCCAGTTATGTCCTTTCGTTATGAGTTATTATGCATAATATTATAAGGTTATTTTGTAAACCGACATTGTATTCATGATATACGTTGCACGAGTATATTATGTCACAAAAGTTATTTTAAAAAATTATGAAGCAAGTGACATTAAACACTAAGATGTTGAAAAATAGTGATAGTATATTTACTCATAAAATAATTGCTTGTTGCTTGAACCGGCACAGCTGATAAAGTTAGTTAATTTCGTCAGATAATATTTATATTTAATTTATAGTGTACAAATATATAATCTAGTAGTATATATGCTGTATGTTATATTTTATTGTAATTGCAAAACAGAAAATAATCAGAATTATTCTTAGATGAATCTAAAAGGATATCATTCTTATCCAGAGACGAAGCAAGTAATCAATATTCGTGCCCTCATATTTTTTATCATCTGAATCTTTTCAATTTGATGCCATAGGTATGCTTTTATAGAGCTTGCACTCTCAATTCTTGTTGATTTTGGAACGATATGTTAAACTTTACGAAAATCACATGCAGAAACCATTACTTTATCCAGCAAGCAGTTCTTTAACATTTTTTGTGAGTGTTAACAGAATTCATTTGAAAAAATCTTATCTCCCTCCCTACAAAGTTTAATCTTTAGGTGGCGTTATATTTTGCTTTGGCACATAAAATTATTTTTATAACTGGTAAAACCTACATTTAGACTATTTTAATTTTGAAGAATGTTTTGGTTTGAACTTCAGAAGCCAAAATTATGTTTATCATTGATTTGGGTTTTCTGGGAAACAACCAAATGTGCTATGTTCAAACAACCAATTATTTTATTTTATTTGAATTTTCGGATTACGAATTAGATTTTGTATTTAATTTTTAAAATTTTTGGATATCGAATTTGGTGCTTCGGATTTTTGGATATCCGAAAGTCTGAAATTTTTATACTGTATATTTAGTCCATTATCCATATGCCAATAGTAATAAGCTCAATACTCTAACCATTAGATATTATCTCATATATTCAATATTCATTACAAAGTTACTGTCATAACACAAAATATTTGGACATGGTTTTACTATTGCTACTTCTTACCGGCAGTATATCTATGTTGTATTTTCTTGATAATAATTTTATTACTTGAATACTTTATTTGGATGATTGCGGTGAGAATGAGAAATTTTTCAGACAATTTAACATGAGTACTTCATTTGAATATTTATTTTTGTAAAAAGAAGAAATATCGCAACTCATAAGCTCAAACCAAAAATTCAAATTATTCGAACTGATTAATCCGAAACCAAACTTAAAAATTTCGATCGCCGTTTCTTCAATTCGAAAATCAAAATTTTCATATCTAATCCGAAGTGTCATGTATTATTGAGTCCAAGTGAAGAGGATATTCTTCAACTCCAAAAGGAAACATATTCGTTCATTCATTATTTGAATGGAAATCAGATTTTCAAAAACCTTTCCGCACCGTGGTATCCAACGCAATCTTACCATTAAGAAGCACAATTTGAATCTAGCCACTTTCTTTAGTAACATAACTTAATAGCGTGTTTGGCAAAACTGAAAAAAATTGCTTATTTTGATAAGTACTTTTTTAAAAGTATTTTTTAAAAATGTACTTTTAGAGAGAAGCAATTTGTATTTGGCTAATCAATCTGAAAAGCACTTTTGAGCAATAATTTATGTTTGGTCAAGCTTTCTCAAAAAGTGCTTTTAAGTATCATATTACGAATAAGGAGATGAAGAGATTTACTTAATAGTTAATATTATATGAATAAATAAATAATCTCAAATATTTACTATTAAAGATATAATTAAGTTTTTTTATTTTATTTACATAAAATATGAAAATAAAATCAAAAAGTACTTTAATTATTTCAAGATGATTTAAATATATCAAAAAAATTATTTAACAATTATAAAAGCATTCATCCCAAATGTCATCATATATTAGAAAGCTATCTTAAAAATAAGAAGAAATATTGATACATTAGGAGAGTTCAATAATATAATATCTAATTGTAAGTATTAGGTTTAAAATAAGCAAGGTTAATTTACTATATACCATATTTTGCTAAGGATATTCTTGGTTAGAAGAAAAGTCCAAATTACTTCTTCTTTTGGGAGAAGCTACTTTTTTCTGCTTCTCTAAAACTGCTTCTGCTTATTTCTAAAAATACTTTTTTTCCCAATAAAACTTGGTCAAACACCTTAAATTGAAAAAAAGAAAAAGCAGAGTAAAAAGAAACTTGACCAAACATGCTATTAGTTGACTGATGGGCTGCTGTAATCATACACGAGATCCGTGGTATAACTGTATAACTTTAACTTCATATTACTTAATTCAACAAAAAAAAAAAGCTACTTGATTCAACTGATAGTTAGACATTATTCTTATTCTTTAGTGCTAAACAATTTCATCAGAATGTTTCTCGATTTGCTAATCATCAGAACTCCATATCTTAGTTATCCAAACTCTTTAGTTTTGTGAATATGTAGGAGAATATGATTTCTTGTTATATGTTGTGAACTCAAATAGAGTTGAGATTTTTGTTAGTCGTGCACCCTGGATCTGGAGTGTCCAAAAATTCAAGTATAGCCTTTTTGATTACCAACTTTTTTTCCTTTGTGACGTGAAGTTCCGTAAACTACATATCTGAAAAATTAAAATAAAAAAAAAAGATTGTTACATGACAAGAATCAGAATGAATAACCATAATAATATGTATCGTTCGAGACTAAAAACCGTTTCAAGAAATTAAAATTTTACGAACAATAATAAAGAGAAAAACTAAACCTGCAATATGCCAACGGTTTGGAGTGCAGTGAAGAGTACTATTGGGAAGTAAGTAGGACACAGTATGTAAAATACTTACAGATTAAAAACGGTTCTCGGAATCAAGTAAATATGTACGTTGAGTAGTTGTGGAACACTACTATTTTACTTTTGATCCACTTTAAATAGGGTCTGAACCATGACTGAGAAACGGTAAAGGTTCTTTTGAATAATACTATAATTAGAACTAAACATGTAATTTAAATCGATGAAGAATTGGTAATATTTTAAAATTTGCAATTACATCCACATTTAACTTGCATTATTAAACAATTACTTTAGCTATTTGAGAGCATAAAAGTCGATCAATATTTTAGGGATATTTTGATCTCTTAATATTTAATATAAAATATTCGTGATTTTATAATAATTAGTTTCTATGGTTGTGCGTTGCACGAATATCTCAAGTCATATTGGATTTGAAATAAAATACCGTATGTAGTGTTGGATTAGATTTTTAAATTCTTTTTGAATCGTAAAACGTTTGTAGTTTGGGATAAAATTAATCCGACATTTGTTTTTCAGTTGGAATTCAAAACGAAAACTACCAATTTTTCTTCAATTTTGCAAACTGAATTATTAAGTTGATAAATTTACGATAGGTGGAATATAGGCACCGAAAACTCACACTCTTTTTCCGAAGATATACTAAATTTGAATGATTTAATGCAAAAAAAAAAAAAAAACAAAAAAAAAGAGGGACGAAACAAAAATGCACTTTCTTGGGGGAAAAAGCCGCTTGTGACAGTAGCTCTTTCACTTTCTCTTCTTCCGCAAAATAATAAATCGTAAAAGCACTAGTGATATCAACCTAGTATTCAGCATCACAAATCAAAACAAATATGCAAATACAAAACATAGTAGAAAGCAAATTTGTGTATAAACCAATATAAATACAAAATATAATTGCAAAATCAGCTATATCCTGTACGTCTTTAATAAAAAAAAAAACACTAATAATACTTAATGCATAAATTATTAACCTTTAGAAAAGATTTTAATTAAAATTCCATATACTATCAAGATGTAATATGAAATTTCATTTACAACTTATTTGGATGGTTGTTACATATCGTTTCATAATGTACCGTATCGTATTATATTGTATTGTACTATATCCTTTGATGAATACAATGTTTGGATAGTTTGTATCGTTTGTCGTTGCTTCATGATATCATGCATCAGCAATAAGAAGAATAAACTTGCACTATTATAAAGAAAAATTATGTTACTGGATAAAATTATTATATAAAAATGTAGGATAAATGGTGAAATAAATTATTAATAATAATGAAGGGTGAGATGAGAGAAAGAGATAAGATAACGACGCGACCGCACCAAATCGATCGTTACATAAAGTGGCATATTTCGTCATTACATAACGACGGAGTTAACGATACGATACAATAAAATACAAATAACAATCAAAACAAACATCGTATTTAAAGTAACAATACAATACAATACAATAGATAACAACCATCCAAACAAGTTGTTATGAGTTGTGTTGGAATTTTAATTATAAAATTTCGGCAACAAAAATAATTTTATTGTGAAATTCCATGCGTTAAAACATTTGAAATAGGTAATTGACGATTTTCATTCCTAGTGATTGGTTTAATGGAGGTCTTACAGCAAAGATGATTCACTCCTTGTGCCTGCATTATGGTGGTCTTAGCAGTAAATAAATTATTAGTCCAGCTTTCAAAATTAACATACGTATGCAATAATATACCAAACCCTAACATTTAAACCTATAAGTTTCCTTGCTTGGATACAACACCATTTACAAATTTTAACTCTTCAAAAGATACGTCCTTCTTCGGGTATAATTCTTCCTAAGAAAGTGTTAATTTCTCAAATATGTACATCCTCGTAAGTATCTATTTGAAAGATTTAGGGAATAAAAATCTATCAATATTTTGGGGTTATTTTAGACGTTTAATATTTACCGTATAGTCTCTCTTTACATGCCTCTCACGTATAACCCTAATTGAGAAGAGAAAGACGAAAAATAAAAAAGCAACATAAGATATAAATATTAGAAATGTAATGATAAATGCGACTAATTCTTATTAAAAGAAAAGTTAATGTAGCTTATGAAGATATAAAGACGCAATTCTTTTAACTAATTTATGCATGAACTTTTCGTGAAGATTGTTACTTATTACTTATTTATATGAACAATTTGGGCAAGGAAGACTTTGGTGAACATATGATATAATTTGGCAGATTGAACCTAAAAATTTGCTTTCTATTTTTGATTGTACTCTAGGAAAGCCAAAAGCTTTTGGCCTATGATATATCAACAATATTAGCTTGTAGTTAATCTACAAGTTATATCATTCATACTCTTACAGGAGTAATTAACTTACCACTATTCTTTTCTCTTTCTTTTTCATTCTCGGTTACTTCAATTTCGGAAAATTCTATTGATTACCTAGAAGTTCTTCTCTTCTCTATTACCACGAAGCATAATTACTATTATGGGGTTCACACCTTTTCTAATCCAAAATTACGAAGAAGTAAGGATAATTTTGAAATTTATTCACATCACTTGAGTTAAACACAATTTAAATTTTTTTTTTGTTGATAATCTCTACTGTAAATATGTACGTCAAAATTAATCCAATGTTCTAAAAATAACATACTTACCCCTCAACAAAACAATACCTTAAAAATAATAATACAAATATTATTTAATAAAAAAATAAATATCTATTATCTATAATAAGGTAAATATAAAAACGGCAGATACAAGAAACTTAAATTCATAAATTCAATATTTTCAAAAGGATATACACTTCCTTCAAGAATGTCATAAAATCAATCCCTTATATTATGCAAACATCCTATTTGTTTGGAAAGGGTCAGTAGATTTTCACATTCTATATGAATATTTGATGTAATTTTACTTCCGTCACAGAGCCAATCCAATATTTGTTTTAGTTTTTTTTTTTTATTTACCAAAACTGTTTTTGACCAAACACCACCCATAATACATTGATATTAATATCTTGCGACAAATTTGTTTTCATATGAATATAAATTGATCGTAAATCTTGAAGATGGAGACAAATTCATGACGTAAGAACATCTATTTGTGAAAATAAACCAATCACTAAAAATTTGTTAAACTTCGATATATAAAAGACTCGGATGAACTCTTTTTAAGAAACTTAATCCAATATGCATTGTTCTACTTTGAGAAATTTGTAAATAAATAGATTAAAAGTACAATCTCATCCGTATTATTAGAACAATTTCATTATCATTTATGATCAATTTTTGTTATGTTAAAAAGAAAGATATTATATAAAACCCTAGATATTTTTTATTTTTTAAATAAAATTTTACATTGAAAAATATTGTCATTTAATTATTTTCTTATTATTTAGGACTTTAAAGTTAAATTGTTTTTGGCTATCAAAACTTTCCTTATTTAAATTATATAGTAACTCTTTTAATATTTAGAAACATAAAATATATCACAAAGTACATCAAATTTGGTTTTTAACTTTATATGTATATATGAGTTAAGACTTTAAAGGGTAGGAAGAATTTTCCATTTCGTTTAAAATGTCATAAATGTCTGTTGCATATATTACTAATTTTCCTTTTATAGTAACTTTGTAAAAATTAGTAGCTTTATACTCCCTTCGGTCCACAATAAGTGATTAATTTGCCTTGGGCACACCCATTAAGAAAATATAATATTCTAGACAAAAATAGTTAGTGTGACTAAACTACCCTTAATTAAATGTTGCAGCACCGTTAATGTGAGGAGTAAAAGACTTTTTAGGGATACATACATAAGGGTAATTTTGGAAAAATACATTGAATTTTTTCTTGATTATATAAATGAACACTTATTTTGGATCACAATAAAAAGGCAAATTAATCACTTATTGTGGACCGGAAGAGTAAAGATTTAAGATCCCTAAATCAAGTAAAAATATTTATCCCTTCTCCAAATATGACTCAAATTCCCATGCCGAAAAGTATTATGTACATTGATTTCAATTACTGACTACTTTTAATGTGGAAGACTCCTAGAGTTACTTGACTTTTAATAAGAATCTGTTGAGTTTACATTTTTGTATATTGTATTGAAAAGGTATTTCTATTTTTTTCAGATCTCACTTATAATAATATACATGATTTATTATTGTTATTGTATTGAAGAGAGAATTTAATTTTTAAAGAATATTTTTATCCTACAACATTGAGTATTTCATTTTTTCAAAAATATAAAAGTCTATTAATATTTTTGTCATTCAACATTTAGTGTGAATAATTTAATTCGTACTTTTATAATAATATAGATATAAAGTTTGGTTCGTCCCCGCCTTTATTTTATGGAATACCATAAACATACTAACTATTTGTAAATTACAAAAAAGGAAAACAACTAAACATATTTGTGGAAGTTACAGTCCCATAGTGTTGTCGAAGAAGAAGTAGGCGGTGAGGAGTATGGTCCAAAACGATAGAGTCCGAAAAGAATTTGACCCAAAGTCGACTTTGTAGGTTCGGCGTATTTATAGTTTAAATGGAAAAGAAATTCACCCTTAATTGATTTACAAAGTCGATTTAATTGCTGTTTGTTTCTTCCCCTCTCCTGTTTGTTTTATCTAACTGTGCTGACATCTTCTCTAATCCATACATAAGAGCATATTTATGGGAATATAATAGTACTGGCCTACTGTTTGCTTTCAAGTTTATTTAGAGACTGCTTTCCTTTTATAACACTTTATTCGATTAAAGTCCTGTTTGAAATTTAAAAGGATGGTCCAATGATTCTAAATGAATATGTCTGAACTATGTTTTAAGTTCTTCACATGCATAGACAAACAATTTCCAAAGAAGTCAATAAGTCAAGTGAAAGGCTTAGACACTGGAAGTTTAAAATAATATTTGTTGAATTAGACTTCTTCTCGTGGCTACTACTTTTTACATTCATTTTACTTTTACACTTCTCTTTGAATTTCAGGATAAAAAGTTTTGTAGCAGAGGCACTTTACAGTGAACATTCCATTCAGGTATAGAATTCCATTCCATGTTCTATATACGGATAGATAGATCATATATTTTCTTCTTCATCCATCTTTCAGTCAGTATAGGAGGATGTTTACGTGTATTTAATCTTTTTAGTGCTTAGTTTAGCAAGCCTTTGTCCCAAAAAAGAAAAAAAATCTATCTTAGTAAGCTATTTGATTTCTTATAATTCTTTAATAGCTACATCGACATTTAAAGATGATGCGAGTCCTAACTTGAATAGACTAATAAAAATGAATATGATGAAATTTCTGTGAACAAGAAAAGGTCAAAGGTGAAAGAAGAATGAGAAACTTGACAGTTTTAAGTATATTCCAATTCAGAAGATAAACTGAAGGGAGCAAAAGCTCATGTATATGATGAACATGAATTTGAAAATTAGTAATAATAACCTCCAGAAAAAAGAAGCATATGTTGAGAAAGCTGATAAAGGGTTTTGAATTTAACAAACTGTAAAAAAACATATACCACCAGTGGAATTGTATTATTCCAAAAGAATACATAACGAGCAATGCAAGGTAAGGAGAGTCTAGGTTGGCACAAGCTGTTAACTCATAGAATAAAAAACTTGATCAAAATAGGATACAAGGATATGTTTAATTTTAATATCATATTTTTTCTTTATATATAATGAAAAAAGTAAGTTCATCACTTTTTCGTCTTCACATATAGCACACATGTTATCTATGTGATCTCTAAAGGAAGTTTTGAATAAGAGATCTAGAATGACTTCATGTGATCATCTTTAGCTTGTAATATGAAGTTCAATGGTTTTATCCTTTTCTTATTTTTGTATCAGAAAATTGACACCAGGGTACTATGTAGAAATATCAAATGTGAAAGACCATATGTTTAATATCTCATAGAAATACACATGTAATACATCTGATTAAGTAGTAAAAATGTGTGAAAAATTTCTGCTGCAAGCAGCAAATGTCAATGAAACCAAGGAACCCATGATTGATTCCACTCTGCTTTATTGTGCTCTCAAAAAACATCGAATTTTTATGGTCGGGCATCTTATACAGAGAATGAATGGAAGGTGTACTTCAAAAATAATTTTCTTGTCTTTGTTTAACTTCAATGGAATGCACTTAACGCTGTGGACTTCCTGTAGCTATTCAGATTAAAATAATTCAAATTTGAGTAGTATCTGGTTGGACTTCTTTGCGAATGTAATATGAATTAGATTGCTCTGGTGCCAACTTAGTTCTTATTTCAGTTCTTTGTTTTATAAAATTGTATTTATTTTGTTATGTAACTTACTGCTATTTTTTTTTTGGCTAAATATAAATTTTATTGATAGAAGCAAAATACAAAAGTGGAGAGGGACATAAACCTTACCTCCCGAAAGAGAATGAATGTACACTTAGTCATCCTAAGCTGATAACTAATTGTACCTAAAAAGTAGTAAGGTGTTAAGACCTATGGTGATGTGACGATTGTCTATTTTGTATTGATAGACAATCGTATGTACAAAAACAAAGTGAAATTTTCCTAGGTCAGGTATACCAAAAATTACATACGCTCCCGCTTCTATTAAGTGGTTGAGAGATGTGATCCCTTGTATATACATCTGACATCTATCAGTGATTTCTAGAGTTCCAAAAAGTGTGAAAAAAAAGTGCGAGCTATCTTTAATTTTGCTTTCGCCTTGAGGGTAAGGAAAATCAAATTGAAGATGGCTATCTGAATCTACCCTGTACTTGGACGACAGTGTTGTTTGTGTTGTTGGGTGAGCAATATTCTGATTGCCGCTGATGGTTCTGATGTTCAATTTGGATAGCCAAATTGAACTTACTGCTATTGAGGGCGTGAATATGTGTTTTATTTCAATCTTTGTTCCTGAAATCATAGTTATTTTGTTATGTAACTTGCTGTTGTTGATTTTCAGGTGTTAGATTATCATGTGTCCATAGAATCGTAATGACTTTAGCCTTTAGCTCACTAGCATTTAGATCATCTTGATCTTGAAGCTGCTTCAAGTCATACCATCTGTGTAGAGGCAAATAGGTGAATACAAAGAGAAAGTACTGGGGCACCATGTGAATACTATGTTAAAATACATATTCAACTTCATAAAATAACGTTAAAAGACCTTTTCTCCATGTTGGACCAATTGTTGGAACATAAAATAACACATAGGGCATCCTACTATTTACAACTTGCAAGTGGTGATTGAAAGTATAGCTAATTCGATCTCTTTAACCTTTCGAGTTTAGCAATAGCATTTCTTTTTTTTTTTTATAAAAGAAACTAACTAACTTAGTAATCATTAGTCTAGCTAATATTTTTCCAAATTTTTGAAGTGATTGTGCATTGATGAAAACCAAATGAAATCTGCGATGATGTAAATTTTCCATACAGTTTGATCATCTCAAAGCCAACTATAAGTGACTTTTATAGCAAGCATAGATATCACTACTAGAAATCAGGGATATAGAGACCAAAAATTAGCGACCAAAGTTGGTCTGCCACAAAAAGCGACCAACACTGGTCGCCAAAATAGACAAAAAAAATAAAAAAAAAAAACTTAAATAAAATAGCGACCAAAGTAGGTCGCCCACTGGTCGCTAAATTGTTCAACATTTTGACCGGACTGGTCAAACAAATTTGGTCAAAGAAAATTCAAAAATGGCGACCAACTTTGGTCGCCAAACTGGACCCACGTTTAATATTAGCGACCAAAGTTGGTCGCTTAGGGAAGGGAAATTTTCTGCGGACAGAAGCGACCACAGTTGGTCGCTTCTCTTGAATATTAAATTAAATCAGAATTTAAATTAGCGACCAACTTTGGTCGCTTACTGGAAGGAATTTTATGGTGACATAAGCGACCAAAGTTGGTCGCTTCCTTGAATATTAAATTAAATCAGAATTTAATTTAGCGACCATTTGGTCGCCTTTTGGAGGAAATTTTATGGTGCCATAAGCGACCAAAGTTGGTCGCTTATCTGGAAAATTAAAATAAATCAGATTTTCATTTGGGGACCAACTTTGGTCGCTAATAGAAAGGTATATATATTTGCGACCAAAGTTGGTCGCTTTCTTGTTAATATTTTACCAAGGTGTATAAAT